>CATIWR010002926.1:0-29222 GCA_949677035.1 Omphalea diandra | reverse complement strand
TTTTCAAGCAGAAGACGGCATACGAGATGGCCTCATGTGACTGGAGTTCAGACGTGTGCTCTTCCGATCTTATATATTCAAGTTCCCATGGAGATTCAATTTGAGAGTCCTTACTGGATAAGAAGTGTAATTTCTACCTTTATTTTATGGATAGAAAAAGAGTGACAATTTTCCACCTCATCGGAGTGGATTCCTATGCTCAGCGAGGTTGCCATTCATATTGATACACCATGTACCTAGAGTATTTCAGACCATCTAATTAATTTGATTGGTATGGAGAAATCAGGTATAGAAATTTATCAATGTATTTATTAATAGAGAAACGTATTAATGCATGCTTCTTTCCTCTCACTTCATTAAGTTTTATTTTTTTTTATTTGTCTCATAGTCCACTTTATTTTTGTAATTGTTAGTTTAATAATTAATTATAAAAAAAAACTTCATTAATTGACATAAGCATCATCACTTATGATTAAATTTCCACCTCCCTGACTTAGAAATTGCAGCTTTATGGAATAATTTTTTGAGTTTGAATGTCTTTTTATTTGAACATCAATAATTAAAACCATCTTCATCCTCTGCTCTTCTTTGAAACCATAAACAATAAAGGGACTCAAAATTCCAAATGTCTCAACAACATGAGAGTAGATAATCAAATTCCAAATATGAAAATATAAATTTAGATTAAAAAAAAAAACTTGTTTAAGCCATTTGCTTGATTTAAATTATACATCAAAAGCAAATGGAATTGTATCTCTAGCTCAAGACTGTGATCGAGAAATCATTCACAGGTTAAAGATACATATGTCAAGTTTCTTCATACATATGTAGTATGCAATTATTTTCAATTTTGAACCCACTGCAAGTAGATTAATTACCATATAGTTGGTACTTTTAGTGCAACGTTGAAAAGCTAATGATTTCGAATATGCTAAGTATCAGAGTTATATAAATTATGAATTAATATAGTTTTAGAAAGCTCTTAAGTTTTTAACTCATAAGAAACATACGAAACACACAAAATATTTATTCTTCTATTACCTGAACTTCAAGTTTAATATCCAACAGACTAGTATTTGGATTTTTAAGCTGGCCGGAAGCTGTTATTGTTGTTAGCTTTGGCAGGAAAGTCAATTAATCGTTGGAGAGTTTGTTAGTTGTTGGTTTACAGTGTTAGCAAACATTAGCCAATAAATTGTAAACTTTGTTAAGTAATGAAAATAATCATTTCTCTCTTAATTTTCTTCTTCTAATTGTTGTTTTTCTTTAATTTTCATCTCTGTTTCCCAAGAAAAAGTTCAGTTACAAGTGTAACTTGTAACACACATTCATATAGTTAAGCAGCCTTTGATCTGAAGATACAAATGCAAAGATGGTGCACAAACATATTTGCTGTAACAAATTTTTTTTTCCCTTAATTTGGTTTGTGGTCAATCAAGATTAAATTCCTCTTCATCAAGTCTGAATACTTATAGAAGTTGTCTCAGATAGCAAGAGAACAAAAAAAAAAACGCTCTTACGGTCTTAAGTTCGAATCTTCTATAAGGCTGCTTGAATCAGACTTGGCTTAAAGAGCTCCTATAAGCAAATTGCAATGAATAATAGCCTAAATTTCACAATTTTTTATACAGTGAATTTGGCCGAGTGATACATCAGATACAATTCACAATTTGGTTCATAGCCACGTGAAACTGCACACTCTTCTAATTGTAGAATCATGCAGCTTTCTCAATAGCTGCGATACATTCCATTACAGTGGCCTTGTTTGACATTGCTTTCATTAGAGCTTCATGACAAACCTTGTTATTTTTTATGAGAGATCCAGCAAAGAGGACCTGCATTACTTTCTCTCAAAATCAGGATTTCTATCATGAAAACGACTTCGAGTTTCTGTTAATGTTTTCTTGATATGCACTGACACTTTTTTTTTATTTTTTTATTTTTTTATGTAAAGGAATGGAAGGAAAATTAGCAAGAAGAAAAAAACCAGCAATTTACTTACAGCCCATCTAGTAAGATTTAGTTGCTGGTCTTTGCTAAGCTGTGGCTTGCTCCTATTTATAAATCTCTGGAGGAAAAGGTTAAAACCTGCATTTACTAGTAGTTCTATATTTGATTATCTGTGTAATTTGACTTCTAATAAGGTATAATTTTATATACCTGGAGAGTAAAAAGATCAGCAGATTGACCGACCACTTTGTCATACTGCAAACCTTCCGCAGCAAGTCCTGCCATTGCTACTATGGCTAGCCTGAGCAAAAGAAGTACTATGCAACTTAATTTCTTTTGTGCACATCAAAAATTATGAACGATTAAGCAAAAATGAGTTACTCAGAAGTTATGTAGCTTAAATAGCACAGTTTGATGATACACTTAATGCCAATGATACGAGTCAAGGTTCTTTAATTTAAACAGATACCTGTCTAATTCCTTGGCATCAAGCTGTCCACTATATATCAGCTTTTCCAGCTTTTGATCAATAAGATTGACATGCTCTTTCCCAATATCTAGTGAGTAATCCACTATGGGAAGGCCAAGCAAATAGGCAACTGAATCACAAAGGACAAACTTTATTGCATCAAGTAGTAATCAAATTTAGAATACATCCATTATTATATGGTAAAGAATGTAATAAAAGAAGAAGTACTACTTAAAAAATGGGCTGCTTCATGTCTAGCTATCCTGTCTTGATAATCAGGAAAAAATGTTGAAAAGCCACTGATAGCAGCTTGAAGAAGCCTACGGTATAGCAGATAATAATAAGCATGAGTTCTGTGTCAACACTGAACTGTAATATCAATGAGTTGTGAATAGCTAGTTGTTACCCAGGGGAAATGCTCCCCACCGCCAAGACTATAAGAGAAATGCTTCCAATCAAATATGGCACGAAGAAGCCCCAATCCTGCAGTGATGATTGAACTGCCAATGTCAAGATTACTCACATTTCTCATTTCCTATAATATACACACACATTGCAAGAAAAAAAGAAGCGCATAAAGCCTACCCCTGGAAGCTGACCTGCAAGGACAGCCAAAAACCCCGTTGTTCCCACCACTGTGAAAAGAAAAGCCGCCTGCATTACTCAAAGTAGATATAAACCATGTGAATGGTAGTTTCGGACCAGCAGTTAAGCCTCTGTACAGGAGTGTAGTAGAAGCATATCGAGACTTACATCATTTCTAACGCTTGGAATTGCTAGGTTCTCTGCATTCTTAATTCCAAGAGTTGTTAGTTCGCGGATAGATGTCTGGCACAGAATATTTAAAGAATCAAACAATTAGTTTGTTCAATACACAAGTAAATAAGAACTTAGTAGAAAAGAAAAGATCATTCATAATTCATGTACATGCGTGCATGGGTTTGTAACTGTTGCACTATCCCAGAATTTGGTGTTTGTAATGAAGACTGACCGTACGACGAGAAACATAGGGCTGAGAACTCCATTTCTGTGCCCAACCATCTTCCTTTAGTTGATCAAGTGCCTCTTTAACAACATCACTGTCTTTCTACATCACGTATAAATTTGTTAATGATCTAGACAAGGACAGGCCTCCAACTTCAGAGCAACACATAACCTACTAGAATTTTGTAGGCTTGTTCATGTAAGCACTACTTAGGCAAATTCCAATACTCATATGAGATTAACGTTAACAAGAAGCACCCCAACTTTACTACTATTTCTGCTCTAACCAGAACTCATTTAAAAGACACATTAATTTTTGAAGTCAATCTTTGATTGCGCCTACATAATTGTTCTTTTGGCACATAGAAAATTGATAAGGGGCTGCCAGAACTCGAGTTCTTGAGTTCTACATTATGGGCATGTTTGATTCGTTCTTGGATATGGAATGGGAGTGGAAATGGATGTCCAGATTCGAACGATCGAATTCTGTGAATCTAATCTAAGTGTGTTTTTTAAGTAACTAAATTAAATGTGATGGTAATCCTAGAAAGTATACTTAACAATAGATACTGTTCAAATAAAAATTCAAGTTATTCACATAAAAAATATCATGAAAAACTAGGATTTCTTGTGAACCAAACAAGAAAATGGACCCTTATTCCAAGAATTGCCCAAACATGGCCTGTGAGCAAGCACTGATTACTGAACTACTACCTTAATTGTCCAAGTGCTTATCTCATGGTGCAAGGTAAGAAGATCACCTTTGACACCTTATGTTTAATGACTAATGTACCAAAAAGAAACTCATTCCGCAATTCCAGAATACCCTTATAAAATCTATGGGTGATATCATATTGAATGAATATAGTGCCATTGTTGAATTTCGATAAGCATGTGCCATACATACACTTATTGTTACAAACTTACAATAATATATAAACAAGAGAATATGGGAACATATTAAAGAACCACCTGAGAGATAGCAGATTGGAGGGTGTTGAGGTCAACCCGAGGAGCAGCAGAAGATGCTCTGATTCGAAAGTTATTGTGATGATGACGACAAAGTTCAGGATTTGAGAGAGAAGACAGCATCAAACTCAAACCCAGCATTTCTGAGTTTCACAGCAAACGGTCATTATTGTTATTGATATGTATTTGGATGTATAAGAAAGTGAAAACGCAGGCAGCGGATAAGATTTGGGTTTGGCGCGCGGATCAGTTTCATACACGTTGCCGTTTTTAGGGACTTCAGCAAGAAACGTTACATGCACCAATTTTTTTATCCTTTCTTTCTTTTTTTTTTTAATTTTTTTATAAAATGAGATTTTTATGTATTTTTATATATTATAATTTTATATATTATATATAATTATATTAATATATAATTATTTAATATTATTTAATTATATTATATCATTATAATTATATAATTTATGTTATTATATATAATTATTTATATTATTACATTATTATATTAAATTATATTAAATTTTATGATAATATAATATTGAATATTATATTATATTAATTTATATTTAATGTTATTAAATGAATTTAATGTTTTTTTTATGGTTCATTTTTTATATGCTGTAGATTGATTAGTTTAAATATAAAAGTTCATTTGTTATAAATTATAGATTCACTTTTTTTTTTGTGAATTGTAGGTTCATTTGTTATAATTGTAAATTTATTATCAGTAAACTATAAGTTTACTTTTTATAAATTGTAGGTTCAATTTTCTAAATTTTAGATTTATTATTGTAACTCTACGTTCATTTTTGTTTTTATAAATAGTAAGTTTATTTTGATACAAATTTTAAATTCATTATCAGTAAATTGTAGATTCATTTTTTGTAAATTGTAAGTTCATTTTTTTTTATAAATTACAAGTTCATTTGATATAAATTATAGATTCATTATTAATAAATTATAGATTTATTTTGCTATAAACTGTAGATTTATTATTATTACACTATAGGTTCATTTTTTTTTGTAAACTATAAATTTATTTTTTGTAAATTGTAGATTCATTTAATATATACTATAGATTCGTTATCAGTAAACGGTAAATTTATTTTTTATAAACTATAAGTTCATTTTTTGTAAACAATAGGTTTACCTTTTGTAAATTTTAGTTTCATTTTTTATAGTTAAATATTTTGATATTTTCAATTTCTTTTGTAATATTAAAATTGATAAACTTATAATTTATACTAATTTTTTTACAAAAATAAAATAAGTCTATTTTTCTAAACATATAATAATAATAATAATAATAATAATAATAATAATATCAATGTAATTAAAAAAAATTATAAATAGATATATTTAAAATAAAAAAATAAGTTTATTAAAAAAATAAAACAATAATATTTAAAATAAAAAAATTGTTAAAAAAAAAAACAAAGCAGCGATGTCCGAAAGAAAAACTTTTCCGTACTTACTCCAATCACCGTTTACGGTGCAGCTTTTAAGGATTTCAGTGAGTAAGAAGCGTTGTCGTTTTTGTGATTTCAGCAAACAAAAAGATGTAATATGTTGAGAGTGGGATTTGAACCCACGCCCTTTCGGACCAGAACCTTAATCTGGCGCCTTAGACCAACTCGGCCATCTCAACATTTGCGTAAAAGGTCAAATCTTTTTTTATTAAAATAAGGCACAGATCTTCCAAATTCAGTTGTAAATGTAGCTGATAAAAACCATAAGACATCAGCACAACTTCTATCAATCCTAATTAAAAGTGAGATTACCTATGCATAACTTCGTATTTTGCTGATGTAGCAAAATATTTTGGTTTAATTTATAATTGTTGGGGCAAGGAATAGAATGCTTAGCCACATAGAAATTTCTATTTTAATATAAACTTGCTTTTACACTTTTTTTTTTTCGGGAGATTGTGAGCAATTTTGACTTCTGTGTCAATAAAACTACGTATAATGAAATTATGGTTTCACAACATGGATAAAAATTTCTCTAACAGGAGAGGATATTAAGGAAAAAAAAAAAATTGATAATAGTTCTCGCTTGACAAGGGGAAAATATCATTTGTCCTAATTATTTATAAGCTTATTTAATTTGTCATAATCCTCTTTTGAAAAGTTTTCTTATATAAATAAAATGAAATAATAGCATATTGTCATATCAGACCATATAATAACTTAAGCCAAAGGAAACAAGGAAAAATTTTTGTTTGGGTTGGATATACCATATATGTAGGCAAAATAATTTAATGTGAATAAATGTAATTAGAAAAAGACTATTTTAAATGTATAATGGCTCTAATTAAATGTATAATGACTTCATCTTAAATGTAATGGTCTATGCCTATTAGATTTGTGAGGATAACTAAAAGCATACATTTTCTATCTGAGGTTCGTCTCTAAACTTATAATAATGGCTACAAAAGGTCAAAGATAAAAGTGACAAGAGGCTAGGTTAAATTCTTATCAATATTTTTAAAATTGAATCAATTAGCAATTGATTTTTGATTTAGTTGATTTGACTTATTTGATTAGTTTAATTCAATTAGTTCAATAATAAATAAAATTTAAAATAATTATAAAATTATTTTAAAAATAAAAAAAAATATATTTATAATAATTAAAAATAAAAAATAATATTAAAAATCTATTTGGATCAAAACTATGCTAGTTACTAGTCTAATTTCTAATTTTACTAATTTAACCGACTGATTTGATCCACTTTTCAAAACATCGACTAGTATGTGTTGGGATTATTTTTAAATCAAGTTAGTTTGGGATTATTTTTAAATCAAGTTAGTTGTTTTTTAAGTATAGTCCTTTCAAATTATGAAAAGATTATGTTGATTATCAGATAGAAATAAAAAGATTTTAGGATTAGTTTTGAGTTTCAAATTGGATCATATCATATGTAATTTTAATTTTTAGAAAATATTATTTTATTTTTATAAAATTTAAAGACTTAATAATTAAATTCAATTCATTTGAAGTCATATCATATTAAAATTTTCAAGTTGTATTCAAATAAATTAATGAGTTAGATTAAGATCGTTCAAATTTGATCTAAAATTTTTTAAATCATTTTAGATATTATTTAAATTTAAATCATTTTTTTCAAGTGATGATCTCATATCAGATTTTCAAATTATATCCTATATTATAATCTCAATTCACGGTGGTAGATTCAACGATAATAGAAATCAAAATTATATTGTGTTCAAATTCTTTTAAAAATTTATTATTCAATCCTTGAAATATGTGAATATTAAAAATAATTCATCCCTCTTTTTTTAAAAATTTATTTAACTAATTCCTTATACTTAATATTATTAATGAAAACATCCTTGTGTCACCTTTCTAAGTTCCATATCATTTATCAAAAATAATTTACAAGTCATGCTAAGAGATTAATTTAATTTATAATAGAGAATGTACCTTTATTGGTTTTTTTTTTATTTGTTGAGCATTAAATGTCTATTTTAAAAGATCATTTAATTATTATGAAGTATGGAAATTTAATTTTGAATTTCATTGTCTTTCTACAATTAATTTTTACTAATAATCCAAAATTAATGCTAATTAGATTTATTCACATTAATCCAAAAATTTAAAATTTGAAATTCATTCTCTTTTTACAATTACTGTTGGAATTTTGAAACAATAATTACATTGTTAATGGAAGTTATTGTAACTATTTTATAGCTTTCATGGCTGAAAGTTACATAACCTTTCACACACACAAAACACCTCTCTTCTCCCTTTTTGTGATAGAACATTATACAATTTAGTTCGTTTAAATAGCAGTTATTGTTGCACAGTTTCTGCATTTTTTTTTAAATTCTAAATTTGTAACTATTAGAATTTTGAGGCAATGATTACATTGTTAATGAAGGTTATTGTAGTTGTTTCATAGCTTTCATGGCTAAGAGTTACATAACCTCTTACACACATACCCGCAAAAACACCTCTCTTCTTCTCCCTTTCTATGATAGACCATTGCACAATTTAGTTCATTTAGGCAGTAGTTATTGCTGCACAGTTCCTTCTGTACACACAAATTTCATACTTGAAAATTAAGACAAGAAAAGCATGTATAAATTATTAAATTTATAAAGAAATGAATTACAATCTCTAATAATTTTTTTTATAAAAAATGAAATCATTTGATTTGATTCTTCAGATAAAAATAAGATTCAAGGGTTTAGTGAGTTTGATCTTGAATTAATGATGAAAACCATTTGTTTAATTGTAGAGAAGAGTATTGAATGCAATTTGTGGACGTCATGGCTTAATCTCAATTCAAAAATGGATTCTCACCTTGTGGAACTTGGAGACTTAGACATTTGGAAGCTTTCAAGACTTGAAAGTTTAAATTTGCAAAGTGAGGCTTTTTTCAAACGTCTTTCATAAATATAAGAGCTCTTTTATTTGTAGAGATCTTAGGATGAGTCTTTAACTTTATTAATACGACTAAGAGATAGATTAAACTTATCTCAAACTCTTTTTATCCAAAAAGCTTTTTGATTGGTCCAGTTGACTATGATTATTGATTTTTACTACATCATTAAAACACATGGCTTATTTTGATGAGCCATTTATGTGAGTCCTAGATTAATATATTGGCAATAATATAATTAATTTAATTTAAATCTAATTAAATTGAAATAGATCAAATAATTTGATTGGTCAACAATAATTTAATTTAAAAACTAAATAAATTAATTATATCCAATTAATTTTAATAGACCAAAATTTATTTTTTATTGGCTCAAATTTTGCATGTCTGCATATGTCCCTTCGAGACTTTTTCATATACACAATTTATTTGAGTGAATATGTCCCAAATTTTTTTATGTAGACCTCCTTTTTCTAAAAAAAAAAAATTATGTAATTTAGTGGCATGAATTTTGAGTTTTTTAATAAATTTTAATTCCAATTTTAGTTTGGATCAAATCCATATTTTACTAACTAAGCATAGCTTTTCTTATATTTAGTGCATAGACTAACACATTTTATAGTTCAATTCTCTTGAAAAATTATAGTTCTTGAATGCATTTACTATATAAGAAGGAACTTATAAGGTGTGTTATGGTTTTGTAGAGTTAAAATTAAAGAAGGACGCTAAAAAATTTAGAAGGTTTGGACACCCATGCAAATCCATACACTCTCATGCATCAACTCGATCAAAACTTCAAAGAGGAGTCGAGCATTTACACGGTCATGTAAATCCTTGCATGATTATGTAACCCATTTACACCTTGATGCACACCTTAGACAAGGAAGGCAGAAGCTGAGTTTGAGTTGCATCCCTAATTTACATGGCCATATAACCCATTTACACCCTATGTGCACTCATATACAAAAATGCAATATGCAACTTCAAAAGGGATCCTAAATTTATACGATTATGCATCGATCTGCATGGGCATGCATCACTATTAAGGTAGAAAATTGGCTTCCTATTTCATTATAATTGCTTCCTATTTCACTCTTACAAGGTTCCTACTTTGTGCTATGATCAAGAACATTATAAAAGGAGTTAAGCACATGAATTTGATGATTAAAGAGGAGAAAAAAATAATTAAAGAGAGAGATAAGCCATCAAACAAGGAACTTAAAAGCAAGAGGAGAATAAAGGGTAACTAAAATTGTAGCTTTTGAGGATTGGAGATCATGTTTTCTATATCAAATAGTTTGATTGTTTTCCCTACCATTAGGAATTAATTCTTTCTTACCTAGGGTGTAGATAGATCTTGTTTAACTCATTTTTATTTTCTAATAAAAGTTTCTTAGTTTTATTCATCAATTGTGTTAGCCATTATTGTGAACTTATTGCTATTGATTGATTGGCCATTAAACTTACTTAGTTTTATGAATCGACTGATGAGAGATGCTTTTCAAAATGGATCTTCAATAATGCCTTTTTATCCATTTTGTGTTCAGAGACTTTAATAAATCATTGTTATCACTAGGGTCTTGTTATGTTTAATGATTACATGATTAACTATTGTGTTGGAGACTTTTAGTTAAATATGTCATTGTATGTTAATTATTTCTTGAGAGAGATTAATTAACAACTTAAGTAACTAGATAGTAACACTGGATGAATAAATTAATTAAATGACAAATTAGAAATCATAATAAGTAAGTGAAATTCAACCCCTAGTTGCTTTCTCATCTTAATTGTCTTCTTACAAGTAGTTTACCAATAGTCATAGTAGGTTTAATCTTTTTGAGTTTTAGTCTAAATATCATCTAATTTGGTTTTTAAATAATATAAGAAGCAAAATGATTAGTACTTATTATGTGATGCTTGTGGGAATGATATTTATACTTCGAGTATGCTTTTTACGCGTTGACTTATGCACTTGTAGATTGAAAGCCTATACATGCTTGAGCAACTCATAAAAAAATTTATGCACTATTGTTGAGGACCAATGATAGTAATACTAAGCAATTTATATCTATATTAATCCAATATTTTCTTTTTGTTTTTTTAAGTTGTTCTTCTTGTCTTTTATTTTAGGTACATGATTAGAACCTAAAATCAAGAGAACAATCAAGAGCTCACTACTTTAGATCTAGAAATAAAATGGACCTTGAATTAAAAAATAAGAGAAAATAAAATAAATCAAGAGACAACGTACATGGAGAATAAATCGTTAAGGGAATCCATAATACCTCCATTGGTAGGACTACAACCAACCATCACAAGGCCGATGATGAATGCAAATAATTTTGAATAGCCTTCATTCAAATGCTTACCAATGCTTTCTAATTTCATGAACTTGCATACGAAGATTCTAATGATCACATTGCAACCTTTTTAGAGATTTCAACACTTTTAAACAAAACAGGTTATCCACAGATGTGGTGAGGTTGAGGTTATTCACTTTCACACTAGAAGACAAGTGCAAAGCGTGGACAAATTCATTAGAATTAGGAAGAATCACAACTTGGGACCAACTATCTCAAGCCTTTTTGAATGAGTATTTTCCTCGATCAAGGACTACAAGGCTACACAATAAGATTACTACTTTTTGCAGAAAAGATGGAGAAAAACTCAATGAAGCATGGGAAAGATTCAAAGATCTGTTAAGGAGATGTCCTAATCATCAAATTTTGAAGTGATTAATTATACACACCTTCTGTAATAGACCATTTGGGAGTATCAAGATCATAATAGATGCTAATGCTAAAGGATCTCTTTTAGACAAAATAATGGATGCTACTTATGATCTTATAAACACCATAGCTAATAACAACTACCAAATTAATGAGAGGGCTACATTAAGAAGAATAATTAAAATTCCTCACATGGATGTGTAAGCATTTGATTTTGGGTCTTAAATGATGAGAAATAACTTGAATTATCCTAAAGAATGTGGGAAAACATTACAAAATAAAGGAACAAAGGTTAGAAGAAATATTTAATCAAACCCAAACCAAAGTAAACCATAAGCATGAAAAGGTAGCTTTTAGTTGGCTATACAACTAATATACTTAGTTATACAACCAAGTCACTTGGCTGTATATCTATGTCCTAAACCCTAATAGAAGGAAGATTTTGGAATAGTTGACCTTTGACTCCTCTTTAGCTGAACAGCTAACTTCCTGGTTGAATAGATAAGGTTTGAAAACTCTAATCTCTAAACTTTTATTTCATTTTATCTGTTAAAGATTGAGGACTAAATGAGCCCAAGCAATTTAGCTTAAATGCAACCTTCTCTGCTTTATAAATACCCCTTATTGAGAAAGGGAAAAGGAGGCTTGAAAAACCAAATGAAACTTTATCAAAATCATCTCTCAAACACCATAAAGTATCACTCTTACATAAAAATCAAATACACCATTTATAGATTAAGGATTCAAGGTATAAATCAAATGTTTATGACTATATTTTACATATTTCCCTAGCATTTGGAGGATAATTTATCCTCTCTAGTGGCTCTATGAGCAAGTCACATCTAAAAGAACATCTAAGACCCAAACTTCTTTTCCTCCTTCTTTTTCTTTTTCTTTTCATTTTTGCAAAAACCTTAATCCTAATAGTCTATATAAACTACTTTGTAATATGTACAAATCACTCGTCAAGCTATGGAAATCACTATTTAGTTTGTATACTACTTATGACTGTAAATAATAATTTTTAAAGCATTATTCTTTATTCATTTTCTTTTTGATTTTGGGGCTTTTAGGGATCTCTTATGAGCTCTAACAATAGAATGTGGGTAGCTCTTAGGACCCATGACCATAGTCTTTCATAAATGGAGCAAGGATTTAGAAAATGTGGTTTATATGTTATGTTATTAATGCTTTTTGAGCTCTTTTTCTTCATTATTCTTCCTTCTTCCTTTCTTTGTATGATTGTGTTTATGTTGTTTGGTATGTAATTGGGAGAGGGAATTCCATTCCCAAGGACCCCATGATTATATTAAGTTATTTGTGTTGATTTGTTATTTTTTTATGAATTCTTATCCTTACCATCATAAAAAGGGAGTGTCTAGCTTAGTAGCTTATCCATTTCCTATTCTTCCATCGTGAGGTGATTTTGAGTGTGGTAGGGGAAAGGGTTTATTGCTATATGAACCCCATTTTGTTTGTTTTCATGTTTTATGAATCATGTGTGTTCTTGGCCTTATGAAACCTTTTTCTTCATTTCCTTAGTATCCTAGCCTTATTAGCTGTTAGAGGTATTTTTGAGGATGTTCTAGCTCTTTTAGAGTTATTTTCAATGAGGATTTGTGAGCATTAGTTGTAACATCCCTATCTACATTCATTGGCATTCTCACAAGAATCTATTCATTGCATAAATGATTTGTAATCCCACATGGGCATAAGCATTAGATAAATGATCTTTTGGATATGTGAATTAGATAAGCGTGACGATGACATTTGCACCATTGCATTTAGGACACTTGAACATATATGCAATGTTTGTATAGTTGTATGAAAAATTATCTTATGTTGTGTGCATGATATAACATCATAAATGATGGTGTTTTAGAGCTTATTTAAAAGTATATGGAGCATATAGGGATTAGGAGATAGATGGAGATGATGAAAGAGTGAAGAAGAGGGACAAAAAGAGGAAAAATAAACTTCCAAACAATGGAAATGAGACACCGTGATTTTATCTTATTATAATAGGTTTACAAATTGAATTTTTCATCCTTTACGAATATAATATAGAGGATAAACATGAGGGGCATGAGAAGAAAAAGAAAGCTAAGGAAGAAAAAAAGAAGGGAAGAAGAAGGAGAAGAAGAAGAAGAAGAAGAAGAAGAAGAAGAAGAAGAAGAAGAAGAAGAAGAAGAAGAAGAAGAAGAAGAAGAGGGAGAAAAGTGAGATGCCTAGGAACGAATCCTAAGTTTTTCTATTTTTAGGAAAATAAGTAAGTTAATTTATCTTTTTTCCACATGAAATATTCCTTTATGACATAATAATCATGCATGGTTAGTAAGAATTATGGAGTATTTAAGGTAGAGCTCATGTATGAAGGTTGAAATTCAATAGAAGTAAAAGTTGATTATGTTGGTTTTATTGTTAGAGCAGAATTTTGTACCCACAATTTCATAATCTTATAAGAGGAAAAGTGCAAAATATGAAAGTTATAGCTTTATTCCCCATATTAATGCATATAAAACAGTTTTGCTTAATTTGGTGTGTGTGAGGAGATATGGCTCTTTCATTAGGGCTGGTTCCCAACCAACTGAAATCTCCTCGGTCTAGCTGTTTTCATATATTTTGATGATCTTGTGTTCTAATTTAGAAAAAGTGTAAAACATGAAATTTATAGGGTTATATTCCCTCTAAATACTTGTAAAGCAGTTTTTCTTGATTTGTTGTCTGTAAATAAATATGGCTCATTGATTGTGACTGACCCAAAGCCCAATGAAACATCATCAGTTTTATAATTATATTTTCTAAGAATTTGATGGTCATAGAATTAGAATTTGATGATATGTTAAACTTGAAAGTTGTATATTTATGTCTCATCTACATTCTTGTAAAATATTTTTGCCAAATTTATCATGGTTGATTAGATATTGCCCCTTCATTGTGACTGATTGTTAGTTTGTTGAAAACCTGCTTACCTTGAGATTGGTCATTTATTTTGGTGACTTTATAAACTGAATTAACCAATGAGCAAATTAAGAAAAATGTTCCATTTTGTGTTTTGTAACTTTTGGAAAATCACTTTTGTAATTGGATTTGTATAATTTTAGATATACCTAAGAATGTAGGACCTGCTCAGACTGAGATGACATTGAAATAAGACAAAATTTGAAAATTCACTGCATTTTCTATATGTCTTATATTAACTTGAAAGTTGACTATGTTGTATCATTATGTGTCTAGTTTATTTGAAAAAATGAATCAAGTCATTTGGATAAGTATATCTAAGGTTATTTCTATAAGAGTGTAGGAAGGTCAGACTGCCATATAAGAAAAATATGTGTAAACACTAGGTCCACTTGCATGGATCATGTCATAGTTGCATACCAAGAATTCATAATCATTTTGACATATTTATAACCATGTATGTATCAAATGTTAGTATCTAAACACTTTGTTGAAGCCCTAGAGAGAGAACCAATCCTACCATAAAGGCTGGCCACATCAAAAAGTGAGTAAAAACCATAATTAGATTCTAATGTGCATGTGTGATAATTTTACGATATGACTATGTTCTATTACATGTATATGTGATTGAATTGTTACATTTACATGTGAATACAAGTCAAGTGAGAATTATGTACTCTTAATGATTACTTGATATATTGTTGTGAATGAACACTTGCATATGAAACTAAAAGGATATTGTGACCGGCTTGTCAAACACTTGCAAATCATTTGGAAATGGGACCAATATGTGCTATTGCACATAGTATGGTTCAAATGATTCACTTGTTATATGCTGGCCAATAAAATCAAATGTCACATGAATCACATCCATTCCTAGAAGCAGTGTTTGCCTTGCAAGGTCATGATAAAAATCAATATATTGCATTTTCATTTACATAGTCAATTCTTATACTTGTAATGTATCATGATGATATTAGATTGTTGGTTATGCCATAAGTTTTTATTCCTTGAGTCATGACTCACCAAATCACAATTTTATTTTTCAGATATTAAAGCATAAGGTTTGGATATTTTGGTACATGGAGTTTTGCATAGAGACACATGGACCACAGGTCATCAGCTGAATTCCAACTCTCTCTCTCCTTGTGTCATGTATATATATCTAGATAGGAACCTATTTATGGTCACTAGCCTTGAACATTAGTTAACTTATATATACATTAAATACATATTGGGTTATGTATGTATGATGAATAAAACTTTATGCATATGTATTTTTGGACGTGAGTTATTGCATTAGATTTTGGGCTTCAAGATGCAAGCTCCAAGATGAAAACTAGTGGAATGGTTCCTTAAAATGTAAGGAGAATTGTAAGAGAAAGATAAATAAAGGCCTTAGGAAACCTTAGATCAAGCTAAAAACCAAGCCTAAACCCAGATGTTCTAAAAGCCTAACTCTGTTAGCCATGTTTTAAATGGTTGTAAAGCCAACCTAATTGACTGTACAACCAACTGCCAAACCTTAAATAACAAAAAACTTTAGAATCCCCTCCCTTGGAAACTAAATGGTTGTACAACCAATCAGTGGGTTGTACAACCCATTTAAAAAATCCTAATTCTACAAATTTCATGGCCATTATCTGTTGTGGATCATGAAGGTAGCATTACTAGAGCCATTCTAGCTCTAGCACACTCCTCTCCCTTTATAAATACCTTATTATTATAGAGAAGGAGAGAGGCTTAGACAACTTTAATGTTACTCTGCTGAAATTATGACTTACAAACCCTAAACGCTCAACCCCTCACACCTAATATGTAAGTTATCTTCTAAGGTTTTTTTAGACTTGATTATGTATATTCCTTAATGTTTTGGAGGATAATCCATTAATATTAATGCCTTTGAGGGCTAGGCATACTAGAAAAGCATTTAGATTCCTCATTCCATTCCTTTCCCTTCTTATTCTTTTTTATTTTCATCATCTTTTTCAAAAATTCTCAGTCTTATTAATATGTATAAATCTCTCTGTGGTCTATGCAAACCATTAAGTAGGTTGTACAGACCACCAATTCGTCT
Organism: Omphalea diandra; assembly: GCA_949677035.1. Classification (NCBI taxonomy): domain Eukaryota; kingdom Viridiplantae; phylum Streptophyta; class Magnoliopsida; order Malpighiales; family Euphorbiaceae; genus Omphalea; species Omphalea diandra. The sequence goes on along the minus strand of CATIWR010002926.1, from coordinate 12,676 downwards.
GTACACCCCACTTTAACTGTGGAGCAGGAGTTTTCTTTTCTTCTTTTCTTATTCATTTTTTCTTTTCTTTTTAATGATTTTATAGTTTCTTTGTGAGCTTTAACAACTGAATAAGGCTAAGTCTTGTGCCTATGACCCCTATACTTTCATTTAGTGAAGCAAAAATCAAAGAGGAAAGGGTTTTATACTTGTTTATAATAGTTTTAACTCACCTTCTTCATATTCTTCTATTTTCAAAGCTTTGTATGTTTATGCTATTAATTTTATGAACATGATTAGGATAGGGAATCCACCATTCCCAAGGACTCCATGATCCTATAGTGTATTTAAGTTTCTTTTACTTTTGTTGTGAGTCTTGTCCTTGTTACTAAAAGAAGATGACTACTTTTTTAGCTTGGTCATCTTTTCTTCCTATTTATATGGTTGTTTTGAGGGTTATAGAGAGAGAAAGTTCATCAGTCAATGACCCCTCTTTTTGGTTGATTCTCTTATTATTGGTGAAGTGTTTGTGTTAATGGCTTTATGGGAGTTGCCTTTACAACATCTTGATATCCTAGCTCTTCTAATAGCTATGAATATTTTAAGGATGATATGACTCTTTATGAGTGATATTGGATGACGATCACGTGTGTTGATCCTTTAGGTTTCAAGTCTTATTTTGATGATCACAAACATATCTAAAAGCTAGCCTTTATCCAAATTATTTGTGTTAGTTCTTGTAGGTACATCAATCCATTGAACTATGATAATTGGAGAAAAGGTTATGATTGGAAACTCTAAGTATTATGAGAGTAAAGATCAAAAAGACTAAGCTTAAAAGCCCAATAGGTGTTGCCATTATCCAATAGGTGTTATGACTTTAACAAGGGGCATTGAAGGAACTCAATAGGCATTGGAGTATCACCTTAGCTGAGCAAAGTCTTCTGGATCTCATAATAAATGTTGTTCTTTATTACAACATGCATTGGATAACTTAAAAACATAAGCTATGCACATTGAACTTCATAATGACATTGCAATTTTGCGAAGGGCGTTGTTTTTGATCTCACAACAAGTGTTGCATTTTTGTAACAACTATTGGACCAATTCACTTGAAATTGATAAAAACTTTCAAGCTCTTAAAACGGGTGTTTGATCTCACCAATGGGCTTTGGAAAAGCTCTCTAAATTGAGTTAAATTTTCTGAATCCTCCAATAAGGCATGCTTAATAATTCTAATTTTCTGAATCCTCTAATAAGGCATGTTAATAATGCAACAAGCATTAAGCATGTCCGTTGGGCATTAGAAGTTCACTAACAGTCGTTGAAGTACGGTTGAAGATGTTGAAAAATAGAGCATCAAATTAACACCTTTCTAAAAATCTACAATGAGCATTATTCATACTTCAATAAGGATCAATATTGAAGCCCAACAGGCATTGGGAATATCCAACAATCATTAAAGTTAATTGAATAAGTAAATGAGAATGTTAAAGGTAGAGCGTTAAGATAAAGTTCTCTATAATAATTTGTCCCAACAGACATTTTATTAGTATCAATGATTGTTGAAGTTGTATTTTACTATACAACCACCCATTTTCTTGAAATCAATGATGGTTGATGACTCAACAATAGGCGTGGAGAATTCGTAACATGCATTGATTGTCTTTAACCATAATATGAAGTGACAACTTTCTTTCTAATAGCTAGTCCTTTGTTTCAACCTATAAAAGGACCCACTTTCAATAGAAATAAATAAAGAATTATTCCACTAAGCAAGTATTCTATTGTTAAAGCTATTTTCAAATCAAAAGGGTGAATCAAGAGTTATCTACCAATCAAAAGAAGTTCATTGTTTAAAGCTTGTAAGTGTTATCTTTAAAATAGAGTTTGAAGAACAAGCTTTCTAGATATTCTCTCAACTAGATCAAACATACTTTGTGATTGTATTTTAAAGTGTCTTATTACTTGAGTGAGAGAGTTATCCTAATCTCTAAAGTTGTGTTTTATTTAAGGAAACCCTTAGTTAGGAGATCTTAAAAACTATACTTTGTGAAAAGTTTAAGGTAGTACCTAAAAACTACTTTGGGATAAGGTTTTAGTAGTACTTTTAAGTCTACTTGTAACAGCTTGGTAGTGCTCAAAAAATATTGTTATGAAGGTTGTTGATAACACTTTAAGCTATCTAAATAATGAAGGCTCTAGTAAGGATACTAGAGGAGAGGACATAGGCAAGTTGTGTCGGACCTCGATAAATCTTATGTCTTAATTCTTCATACATTTTTGCACTTAGTTGTTATTTTTAATTACTTACTAATTACCCCATTTAACCCCTTATTTTAGGGCATTAAGGGATAATAATTGGTGTCAGAGCTAGTCTCTTCATCAAAACTTAAGTGCTAAGATCAAAGATCATGGCAAGTCATGAAGAATCATAATCCATCCACAAGCCACCACTCTTTAAGGGAGATGACTATGAGTATTGGAAGAATCATATGGATGTCTTTCTTAATAGTGAAACCATTGATTTATGGGATATTATTGAGGAAGGAAGACAAGTTTTGACAAAGCTAATTGGAGATGTTCCAGTACCTAAGCCAAAATAGTGAGTGCACTGTTGCAGAAAAAAAAGACAAACCTTAAGAATAGAAGAGCAGTGCATGTTCTCTTTTGTGCAATGCATAAATCTCAACATGCTAAGTTGCAAATGTGTATAATAGTAAAGAAATATGAGACACATTACAAACTCATCATGATGGAACCAGTGAAGTTAAGAAGAAAAAGATACAAATACATACATACATGTATGAAACATTTATATACCAACCTGGTGAAACTATTATTGAGATGTACAATAGATTTATAAACATTATGAGCACTCTCAAAACCTTAGAAAAGTCTTATTCAAATGAGGACATGATAGAAAAAATTATAAAAACACTTATCAAAGATAAGTGGCAAGCTAAGAAGACAGTTACAGAGGAAGCTAATAAGCTGGAAACCCTATCACTTGATGAACTTATGAGAAAGCTATTGGTTCATGAAATCACTTTTAAAAAGCTAGTTGAAAAAAACAAGAATGAGAAAGAAAGACATGGCATTGAAAGCTAAAGAGGTATGTTTTGAATCTCCATCTACTTCTTATTTACTAAGATCTTCTTCTTATAGTGATGATGAAAATAATGGTGAAGATGAGCATCTTGTCATCATCGATTAAGTAAAGATGTTCCTCTCAAACAAAAAGATAAAAAGGAAAAGAGATACAAATAGAGGGTAGCACGAGTCAACTCACCTACTATAGATGCAATGAGAAATGACACATAAAATTAGATTGTCCTAAGATCAAGAAAAGTAAGTTCCCTCCTAGAAAAAACACCTCCAATAAAGGAAAGGAAGTGTATAAAGCCATATGGGATGACATTAGTGATTCTGAATCTGATGAAGATAAGATAAGAAAGGAACTCGTCAGCCTTTTTCTTATGGCAAATGCGAAGAAATCAAATAAATCCTCAAGTGAACACTTATACAGTAATGACTGTGATAGTGATTGTGAAAAAGAGGTAAATCTTTTTGACTCTTATTCTAGAGAGAAATTGTATTTTATAATCACCAAATTCACTATGAAAGTTGAGACTCTTAAGTCGGACACCTCCTCGCTTAAATAGGAGAACAAATCTTTAAAAGATTATGCTAAGGTTTAAGAAACTCTAACTAAGGAGGTTCAGTCTGTCACAGTTGAGAACCTTAAGCTTAAAGAAAGCCTTAGCAAGTTCACTAAAGAAAAGGAGAAGTTAGACTCCATTCTTGAGGTTCAAAGGAGCCCGTCCATCAAGCATGGATTAGGCTATAATGCCTTTACTTCAACTGCTTTCTCCACTTCACAAATGATCTTTGTTAAGGCCAAGGAGAATAATGCTTCTAACCATGTTATGAAGCAAAAAGTTTCCATAAAGGGAAATGTCACTAATAGTGGCTCAAGAGGGAAGTCTTAACACAATCACAGACCATTGAGAAAAGCTCCACATAGAGTTGATTATGCCTATATGTATCACTCTTACAAGTATAAGTGTGCAAAGGCATAAAAATTGGCATAATTATGGGTATAAATACTCACAAAATAAGAAAGTTCCTCATATGAGAAATACTCCTAGACATATTACTCAAATGAGTTGTAAGTCTCAAAGACACTACTTGTATGTACCATTTGGAAATAAGACACTAGCTCACTTTGATGGTGATTATTTTTAATATGGTATACATGGCCATATTACATATCATTGCCAATGTAAGAGGCATGATGAGCAATAAGTAAGAGCTAACCCCCTAGGAACCAAAAATGTTTGGGTGCCTAAGACACAATCTTCTTTATTTTATAGATGTGCTTGAAATCCCAAGTTGGAAAGCAAGAGTGATATCTTAATAGTGGATTTTCAAAGCACATGACAAGAGAATCTAAGTTATTCACACAAGTGGAGAAGATTCAAGGTCTTATAAATGTGTCTTTTGGAGACAATGGCAAAGCCAAAATTGTTATCATAGGTTTAGTTGGTAAGGATGATGACTCATCTATTCTTTGATAAAATACTATTTATTGATGGACTCAAGCACAACTTGCTAAGTGCAAGTTAGCTGTGTGACAAAGGCTTTAGAGTTATGTTTGAGCCATAATCATACTCTGTATTAAAGGTGAGTGATAATAAAATTCTTTTCATTGGTAGAAAAGTTAATAATATTTATGTGATTGATTTAAACTCTCTTACTAACCATAATGCAAAGTGTTTAGTCTTTATAGTGGATAAAGGTAAAACCTGGCATAGAAGGCTAAGACATGTTAGCATGTAATTCCTCAATAAGCTAAAAAGAAGAAACTTGATTTAAGGTTTACCTAAAATCATGTTTGCAAAGGAAGGAGTTTGTGAAACATGTCAAAGAGGTAAACAAATTAAATATTCTTTCAAAGCCAAAAAACAAGGTAAGTTCTTCTAAACCAATGCAATTAGTTCACATGGATTTGTTTGGACCCATTAGAGTATCTAGCTTAGGAGGCATGCATTATGCATTTGCATAGTAGATGATTACTTTAGATATACTTGGGTATTGTTCTTCCTTGACAAGGATTCTTATTTTGATGCTTTTAAACCTTTTCTAAGAGAATTCAAAATGAAAAGGATTTGAAAATCTCTTCTCTTAGAAGTGACCATGGTGGAGTGCTTGAGAATGCTAAGTTTCATTATTTTTGTGATGAGTATGGTATCATATCACACAACTTCTCAACTCTTTGAACACCATAGTAGAATGGTGTGGTAAAAAAAAGAATAGAACTCTTCATGAAATGGCTAGAGCCATGTTGAATGAGTATAATCTTTCTAAGTACTTTTGGGTTGAAGCTATAAATACCTATTGCTATATCTTAAATAGAGTCTTGGTGAGACCCTTGTTGAAGAAAAATGCCTATGAGTTATGAAACAATAAAAACCTTAAGATTGCATATTTTAAAGTTTTTGGTTGTAAATGTTTCATTCTAAACACTAAAGATAATCTTAGCAAGTTTGAATCTAAATTCGATGAAGGAATTTTCCTTAGATACTCTACTATTAGTAAAGGGTGTAGAGTTTTCAACAAGAGAACACTTATTGTAGAGGAGTCTATGCATGTTGTATTTAATGAATCTGACCCCACTTCTTTAAGAAAAGAAGAAGATGTTAATGATCTTATCAGTCCTATGAGTGAGCTAAACATTAGAGAATAAGGAAAGAATATAGATAAGTCACAAGACATAAGGAATAAAGGAAATGAAGATCCACCTCCTTCTGCTCCTAGTGAAGAGCAAACTCAGTTAGAAAGGGATTGATTTTTCAAGGAAGACTATCTAAGAGATCTTATCATTGGTGATCCATCAAGTCAGGTAACAACTAAATCATCTTTTAACAATACATGTATAATCTTACTTTTGTATCCCTTATTAAGGCTAAAGCCATAGATAAGACCATTTAAAGATAAACTTTAGTTTTTTACTATGTAAGAAGAACTCAACCAATTCGAAAGGAATAAAGTGTGGACTTTAGTTTTTAGACCTCATAAACATTCTATTATTGAAACTAAATGAGTTTTTAGAAATAAAATTGATTAACATGGAGATATTGTTAGAAACAAGGCTCGACTAGTAGCCAAAGGCTATAACCAAGAAGAAGGGATCGACTTTGATAAGACCTTTACACCTGTAGGTAGACTTGAAACTATTAGAATTTTACTTACATTTGCATCTAGTATGAATTTTAAGTTATATCAAATGGATGTCAATAGTGCTTTTCTGAATTGGTGCATTGATGAAGAAGTGTATGTTGAACAATCTTGCTAGTTTTGAAAGTCATTGCTTTCCTAACCATGTGTTCAAACTAACCAAAGCCTTGTATGGCTTGAAGCTAGCTTTAAGAGCTTGGTATGAGAGATTGAGCAACTTTCTTATAGCGAAAAGTTTCTCTAAAGGTTTGGTAGACACAACTCTGTTTTATAAGAAAAAGAAAGAAGACCTCTTGTTAGTGCAAATATATATAGATGATATCATATTTGGTGTTATTAATATTCACTTATGTGAAAATTTCTCTAAAGTAATAAATAGTGAGTCTCAAATGCACATGATGGGAGAACTTAAATTCTTCCTTAGATTACAAATTAGACAAGGAAAGAGGAATCTTCATCAACCAAGCCAAATATATAAAGGAACTAATCAAAAGATTTGGCATGGAAAATAACAAATCATATAAAACTTCTACAAACACCAAAATCAAGCTAAGCATGGATGAACATGGTAAAAATATATACCAAAAGCTGTATAAAGGTATGATTGGTAGTTTACTCTATCTCACAGCCTCTAGACCTAGCATTTTGTTCAGTGTTTGCTTGTGTGCTAGATATCAATCTAATCCTAAAGAGTCTCATTTACATGTTGTGAAATACATGCTTAAATATCTTGTGTGTATTCCCAACTTAGGACTTTGTATCCTAAGAGCTCTTCATTTGAATTGAATGCATTTTCTGATGCTGACTTTGCTGAGTGTACCTTAGATAAAAAGAGCACTTCAGGCATATGTCAATTACTTGATCAATGTTTAATGTCTTGGAGTGGCAAAAAGCAAAACTCAACAACTTTATTAATTATAAAAGTTGAGTGTATGGCAATTGGGCTTTGTTGTGCATAAATCTTATGGATGAAAAAACAATTTCTTGATTACAAAGTGGTTGTAAATCAACTTGCCATTTAGTGTGATAACACTAGTGTCATAAATTTTTTCCAAAAATCCCATTCAGATTTCTAAAAGTAAGCATATAAACATAAGATATCACTTTCTTAGGGATCATGTGAATATTGGCAATATTATGTTAGAATTTATTATTAGTAACCATCAATTGATAGATATTTTTACTAAACCTCTTTGTGATGAGAGGATGTAATTCATTAAAAGAGAACTTGGTATGATTGATGAAAATATTTTGGAATAACTTTAAACAAGTTCTTCTTCTTCTCAATCCATTTATGATTATTATTCTGTTGATATTTGATTGTTTTGCTTGAATTGATCACCACTAAAGTCTTTAGATTCAATAGCTAAAGATTTTAATTATGTATGATGTTATTTAAACTATCCATAAGTTAGTTGAATTAATGATTATTTCATTAAATTTGATTAATAACTTTCATCAGCTAAGTTTTCAAAAGATTGCAGCTTTGAAAAATTGGGTTTTAAATTGTGATTTGAATAAAAAATATGTCCAATGACCATTGCATTTCTCCCAATGATCGTTGTGTTACTTGTGAGTTTCTTATTCTATTTCTATTGATTCCACGATCGTTGTGAATCTCTAATGATTATTGTTTATCACCCAATGCTCATTGCAAAAAAGCCATGATTGTTGGTTGAAGAACACTTGTAAGGGCAAGTTAATGGTCATGTCCAATAGTTGTTGCCTAACTCGTAATAGCCGTTAAACACTCCCATTGGTCTTTTTTTTTTGAAAAAGGGAAGCTTATTGAACTTCTATTTAAACCCCCTTAAACGCCAAAATCATTTTACTTTTTGCTTTGTTTAGCTTTTTACTCTTCTTTATCAATTTTTGCTATAAATTTCTGCATACTCCCTTATATCAAACACTCATTCACACAATTAAGTTCACCTGAACCAGATTCCACCAAGAGATATAAAGTAACTTGTAAATTGCTAGGAAAAAATTCTAACTTGCCTTCACCCCAAGCTATGTAATTGAAGAAAATCTGGCATCAATGATAGCTTAACAAAAGAAAAGAGTTACAAAACCATCTACAACCCAAAAGCAAACTAAGAAATCCAAAACTAGGTAAGATTCAAAAGGGAAAGGTAAGGCCAGTGAAATAGAGCACTCTTCCAAACTTAGCTCTAAACCATCAATTGATCTTTTGGCTTAACAATTTCACCTTAAAGTTGAAAAGAAAGAATAGTTAGCTCTAGAATTTCTAAAGAGACATCTTGTAGGTAGGAAATTCCTAATGTGGAATGACCTGTGAAGGAATGGGCTAACAAAAAAAGTTAAAGAGTTAATGGTCGAAATTGGATCAGAGTTATTTTTCCATGTCAAAGAACCCTTTTACTTGGAGCTGACAGTGGAGTTCTTAATAACCTTAGAAGTGTTAGGCAGTGATTGTGAAGTATATGCTTAGGAAGACACAATAAAGTTCAGGTTATTTAGGAAGAAGTACACTCTCATACCAAATGACTTGGCTAAATGCTTGGTGCGACTAACACCAGCTTGACAAGGCCTCTTCTAACCTTCAAAATTGAGAGATCGATTGCTAATGGAAGAAACAACTATAACAATAATAACAATAAGGCTTCTAAGATCAAGAGCTAGGCCTTAAGAATTGCACATAGATTTATTTCCTAAAACATAAATGGAAGAGGCCAATCAAACAATAACTATACCATAACAGATATTTTCTACCTCTGGTACATGAAAAATAAACAGAATGTGAAAACACCTTGCTCTTGATGTAGAGAATAAATGGGTAAATGGATAAAGCACACGAATTTGTGATGGGTCATTATATCACAAAGATTGTAAGTTTGTAAAAGTAATCCCCCAAACTGTAGAATAGCTTGAAGCAAATAATGTAGTGGTAGAAAAGCTACCTCACAATGAACCCATTTTTGAGAAGCTGTTATTGAGCATGGGGATCCTGCAAAGACTAGACACTAGATTGGTAACAAGGGTACTTGAAGAAGTGGAAGCTCCTCAAGAGGAGAAGGAAAATGAGGATGTTGAAGAGGCTGTCAGGGCAAAGGTGACAATAGTTGAAGGAATAGACACAAGTGCACCTACTCTAATTGCTTTAACCTTTACTCCCTTCGAGCAGAAGGTTCTTAAACAACTAAAATTCCTTACTGTTGTAGTAAGAAAAGTTGAGTCCTCTATTATCTCTATACACTAGAAGGTTCAAAAAAATCAAAGCGAGATGAGGGACATCCATCAAACACTAGATTGGATAGTAGAAAAGTTAAATATGCAACTAGGGAGTTTGTGTACTTAAAAGTAGCAAGAGGTTCCACCTGAGACAATGTAAGATCCCAATGATCTTCCCTTCTGGAAACCACATGTAATATATGACCCTAAAAAGTCTAAAGAATCCTTAGAGCCAAAACCCATCTCACCCTTTAAACCTCGCTTCCTCATGATGCTTAGTTTGTTTTATTTTCTTTTGGTTTTTGTCCTCATTTTTAAAAATAGCTAATGCATTGGACAACATTACTTTTGCTATGAAAACTTAACTCTCTATCTATATTCTTTTTCTATATGCTCTATATTCCCTTGCTTTTAACGTTTGATTTTTTTTGATAATGACAAAGGGGGAGAAACCCATGTTGCAGGGGTAGTTTGAACAACTGATATGCTTAAGACGGAGTTAGTAATTGATCACTTTATATAAGTACATCTATTATTTTTGTAAGAATGATTGATTTTGATAAATTGTTTGTCACTAAATAATAGGGGAGAATGTTAAACCTTTAGATTCTAAGTCTTGTTTTGATGATCACAAACATATCTAAGAGCTAAAATTTATCCAAGTTATTTTTCTTAGTTCTTGTAAATACATCAATCCGTTAAACTATAATGATTGGAAAAAGTGTTATGATTGAAAAATCTAAGTATTAAAAGAGTAAAGATCAAACAAACTAAGCTTAATAGTCCAACGGATGTTTCCATTGTTTAACAAACATTGTAACTCTAGAATGAGCGTTGAAGGAACTCAATAGGCATTGGAGTATCACTTTAGCTAAGCAAAGTTTTTTAGATCTCACAATAGATATTATCCCCTATTATAATAGGCCTATGCACATTGAACTCCGCAATGGGCATTGCAATTTCACAACGAGCTTTGTTCTTGATCTTATAACAATCGTTGCATTTTTGCAACATGTGTTCAACCAAGTGACTTGAAATTGAGCAAAACTTTCAAGATCTCGAAACAGGTGTTGTCCTTAGATTAAGCTAAAGTTTTTGGACCTTCCAACGAGGCACACTCAATAACGCAATAGGCATTGAGGATGTCCAATTGGTGTTAGAAGTTCACCAATAACCATTGAAGTACTATTAGAGATGTTGGATAATAAAGCATTAGTTCGCACCTTTTTGGAAATGTACATCGAGCATTGTTCATACATCAATAGGGATCGATATTGAAGCCCAAAAAACATTGGGAATATCTAACGACCATTGAAGTTAGTTGAATAAACAAATGACAAAGTTAAAAGTGGAGCGTTGAGATAACCTTATCTCTAACAACTACTTTTAATGGGCATTTTATTAGTATCAACGACCATTAAAGTTGTATTTTACTTGACAATTACTTATTTTTGTGAAATCAATGATGATTGATGACTCAACAATAAGCTTGAAGAATTCCTAATGGTCTTGATTGTGTTCAACTATAATATGAAGTGACAACTTTCTTTCTATCAACTAGTTCTTTGTTTCAACCTATAAAAGGACTCACTCTTAATAGACACAAATAGAAAACTATTCCACTAAGTGAGTATTCTATTATAAAAGTTATTTTCAAATCAAAAGGGTGAACAAAGAGTGATCTAACAAATAATAGAAGTTCATTGTTTAAAACTTGTAAGTGTTATTTCAAAACGGAGTTTGAAGAACAAGTTTTCTAAATATTCTTTCAATCCTCTCAACCAGATCAAGCATACTTTGTGATTGTATTTTAAAGTGTCTTATTGTTTGAGTGAGAGAGTTAACCTTATTTGTAATGTTATATTTTATTTAAGGAAACCCTTAGTTAGGAGATCTTAAAACCATACTTTATGAAAGGTTTAAGGTAGTACCTAAAAATTACTTTGGGATTAGGTTTTAGTAGCACCCATAAGTCCACTTGTAACGACTTGTAGTGCTTAGAAACTATTGTTATAAAGGTTGTTGATCACACCTTAAGCTATCTAGATAGTGAAGGCTCTAGTGGCGATACTAGAGGATAGGGCGTAGGCAAGTTATGTCAAACCTCTATAAATCTTGTGTCTTGATTCTTCATATCATTTTTAAACTTAGTTTTTTTTTTTCCAATTGCTTGCCAATTGCGCTATTCAACCCCCTCTGCTAGGGCATTAAGGGATAACACCATGATCCTAGGAATCTAAGTTAGTGACTCTTTTAAGGTTTAACCTTTATCCTACATATGTGTCCTACGAATCACATACACCCTATCTGTATGATTATGTCTTGCTTTGCTTGCACTTCTTATTTGGTTTGTTATGTTAATTTATGGTTGGTGTGAAATAATGGACTTAAAAACCTACCTAGGTTTCATTAATTTAGAGATTATGTGGGAGACTTTTTCCTTTGGTTGTGTCCATCTTATGTTCTTTGTCTTTGTTGCTTCGTTATTATGATGATGACTAACTTATGTGTTTTTGGTGTGTAGGTGAACACTTAAGCACATGGTACTCATAATTATGCATTTTGGTGGTTTATTGATATGCATGACCTCCCCTTAACATGTTGCATCCTCATCCCCTTTAAGATTGCTTTGACATGATTGGTTGGTTTGCACTAGAAATATGTTTAGGGATATTAATTAGACTAACTAAAAATAGAGCTAAAATAGTATAAGTAAACCAAAGATGCCTAAAGGTCAGATCCCAATATTTGGGTTCGAGTAGTTTAGGGGTCTTTAACCATTTCCCTAAGTCGTACCCAAATTTTGAACTTGATCTCTAATGGGGTAAAGACAAATTAGGGCTTCTAAATGACTTAATTAAGTTTAGATTTCGCATTGCTCAGATTCTTGTCCCAACTAAAATCATGGTAACTCCACATTCTCTTATAAATGATACAAATGTATTGTCTTGTTTTGGTCCTTCATTGAGCACCAAATTGAAAAGGGGCTTCAAACTTGCACGAGTCCTAAAGAATCCCTTATTAATCTAAACATAAGGCATATTAGGCGTCATTACCAATGTAAGTCTCTTTTCCTCTTAATTCCCTATTGATTAATAAAAAGTAGGGGTCGCAAGCAAGATTCCACTCTGTTGGTCTAGGATACTCAATCCTATGATTAAAACCTCTTTTGATCTTGACAAAGTAGATTGATCATCACTAATGTTTCAAATAAGTGTTGTTTTTGCAGAATTGAATCATTCCCTCTAGAAGAAATAAAGAAGTT
>CATIWR010002924.1:0-19462 GCA_949677035.1 Omphalea diandra | reverse complement strand
TGTAACAATTCAATCATTCTCACTTGACTTATATTTTCATGTAACATGTAACAATTCAATCATATATACATGTAATAGAACATAATCATATCATACAATTATTACATACACCCATTGAATCCAATTATGGTTTTTACTCACACACATTGAATCCAATTATTGTTTCTACTCACCTTTTGAGGTGACCAACCTTTATGGTAGGGCTTCTCTCTCTAGGACTTCCTCAAAGTGTTGAGATCCTAAAATTTGATACATACATGGTTACAAGTATGCAAAAATGATTATGAATGCTTGGTGCATCATCCATGCAAGTGGACCTATGTTTATGCATATATTCCTTATATGACAGCTTGAGCTTGCTACACTATCACAACAATAACTCTCGATATACTTATCCAAATGACTTGATTCTTTTTTTCAAAAAAACTAGACATATAATGTGACAACATATTCAAATTTCAAGCTACTATTAGATACACAAAAAATGTGGTGAATTTTTAAGTTCTACCTTATTGCAGTGTCATCTTAGTCTGAGTAGGTCTTACATTCTTGGGCATATCTCAAATTGTACTAGTCCAATTGAAATAATATTCTACCATCGACTACAAAACATATAAATAAACATTTTTCATGTTTTACTCATTGTCCAGTTCAGTTTATGAGGTCACCAAAACAAAAGACCAATCTCAGGGCAAGTAGGTTTATAACATGTTGAAAACCAGTCATGATAGAGGGACAATATCTCAGCAACCATGCTGGATTTGGCAACAATATTTCACACGTACGTAGATCAAACATAAATATACAATTTTCAAGTTTGGACCATCATCAAATCCTGAGTCTATGGTCATAAAATTCTTGGAAAACCGAATTAAAAGAAAGGTGGTGTGTCATCCAAGTATAGAGTCAGTCCCAATCAATTAGCCATAACTCTTTCCACACAGCCAATCAATTAAAACTGGTTTACAGGTGTTTAGATAGGACATAACCCTACAAGTTTCATGTTTTGTACTCTATCAAAATCAGAATATAAAGTCTTTAAAATATAACAAAATATAAGACTGAGATCGTCTCGGTTCGGATTTGACCTAGTCCTACTGAAGGAGTCATATCTCTTCACACACACAGAATCAAGTAAAACTGTTTCATATGCATTTATATGAGACATCAAACTACAACTTTCATGTTTTTCACTTTCCCCAATTCCTCTTCTAGTGTTATGAAATCATGGGTGAAAAATTCTGCTCTAACAGCAAAATAAACATAATCAGTTCTTGTTCTCTTGGATTACAACTTCCATCCAAGAGCTCTACCTCAATTACTCCATAATTCTCACTAAGCATGCGTGATTAACATTTGAGAAGAAGATAAATTTACTTACCTACTGTCCCAGAATTGGAAAACCTTAGGTAGCTCACTCTTCTCCATCTCTTCTTCTTCTTCTTCTTCGTCTTCTTCCTTCTTTCCTTTGCTCTCTCTTTATTTCTGGTATAACCCACGGTTTTCCCCTCAATTCTGACCCTAATTAGCAGATATAAACTTATTATAATAATATAAAATCATGGTGTTTCATTTTCATTGGTTGGAAGGTCACTTTTCCTTTTTTAGTCCCTCTTCTTCACTCTTTAAGCACTTCCATCCATCTCCTAATTCCTAGATGCTCTTTATACTTTTAATTAAGCTCTAAAATACCATTATTTATGATGAAATAATTTTTCATATAACTATGCAAACACTGCATATATGTTCAAGTATCCCAAATGCAACGGTGCCATTATCATTGTCATGTTTTTACAATTCACATGTCTAAATGATTATTTATCCTGTGCATATGTTCATGTGAGGTTTCATATCATTTGTGCAATGAATATATTCATGTGATAATGCCATTGAATAGGGATAGGGATGTTACAATATATAACTCAAAACCTTTATTTATAACCTTTAACATTCGACCATCAATCATGATATCAATCTTATGCTCAACCTACAAAACAATCTATTTTTGTGTGTGTGTGTGTGTGTGTGGGGGGGGAGGTCGAAGGGTGAACACCTTATGGGAAACTTAGTGAGGAATTTATATTATCCATATGCATGCTCACATGCCTTTACATGATTGCATCTTTAGTTACATGACACATCATCATTATAAATCATTTACATAGTAAAACATTACATATATGGATAGTCAAGTCCATAGGAATCCTTACTTGGTTTACTTATCTTTCTTGCACAAGAGAGTTGCCTCACTAGTCATATTTTTCTCTTACACGAGAGAGTTTCCTCACCAGTTGTGTCTTGCATGCATAAAATTTTATTTTTATATGTTGGTTATATCATCCTTGCATAGCTAGATATGGCTCTTTAGATTCCCATTTCTTTTCTAAACTACCCTTACTTCACATGGCAATTAAACATAACATATCATTTCATTCATATAAATGCATATGACTTTTATATCAAACATAATTTGGCCTACTATGACCTATCTATAAATTTATGATGCGCGTATGAAATGGACATTAAAAGCCATCTAAATGAAGAACATATCCTTCATTTAGAGATAAAACTAATAATAAGGGCTAGAGTGTCAAACAATGTCAAGAAACACAATTTAACATTAATTCTCTTCATAAACATAATTCATTTACATAAGGACTTCATAAAGCCCATTAAGACATTGATATTTTCTCTATCTCAACTAAAGTGTAAAACACCATTCAAGCTTTAATTGTCATAGTAAACATAAATACTAGGATGCTAATTAGCAACTAAGAAGTTAATAATCATCAAGAATTCATGTAATCAATCGATATACATAAGAACCTTTCAAACTCTAATTGTATACTACATCAATATTGCCCTTAGTTCATCCAAGGTGTAAAACACCAATTATGCTCAATTCTCTTCTTAAACATGAATATAAAGCACTTATTAACATCTAATTAGCCATTAATTAACAAGAATTAAAAGAAACAACTCATACACTTCAAGCACTTCTATGACTCCTTTTGAAGCCAACATCACTTCTCATGCCAAACTAGCACCAAACTTCATCTCTTCCATCACCACCAATCTCAAAAGTAACATAAACACACTTACTCAAATATAGAACAAATATGCAATAAATATGGCAGATTATAACTTACTTGAAATAGAGAGGAGCAAGTCACCAACTTGCTTAAAAGATGGAAGAAGATGGATGACCAAACTTGATTCTCCCAACTTGATTTGGTAGCCATGGATGGAGAAAAGGTTTTGGGAGGATTTTGATGAGTTTTGAACTACTAAAAATTGATGGAAATAGGGATGGATTTATGTCTAAGGAGAAGATAAATAGAAGGAAGTGTAAAAAGACTAAAATGCCCAAATAAAGTATTTTAGAAAAGTTCACCAAAAATGTTACTTCCAACCCATAAACTTATGCTTCCACCCTTTTTTCCTTTCCATCAATACACTTAAAATACCATTTTTAGGCATGAAGAATAATGGGAAATGGACTTAGAGTATTGTTTAGACAAAAAATAAAGATAAAAGGATGTGAAAAGACTAAAATGCCTAAGTAAACCATTCAAATATTTCAAAAAATTTGCTTCCAATATTTTGCTCCTTTCTTCATCACACTTCAAATATCAATTATAGATATCTAAAATAAATATAAAAAACATCATTATCATGTCATTTAAATGTACTTTAGGCACATACTAAGAAACGATAGACAACAACATTAAGACTAGGCAGTTATGCAAATATCCAAGTCTTCCTTCCTTCCTTCCTTCCATCAAGACACTTCAAATAAAAACTTTAGGCATTTAAAATACATTTAAAAAACTTTATGAAAATGTCATTTCATCACACATTAAGCATAATTGTATACCTTAGTAACCGTAGAAAATCATGCACCTAACTTTGCTTATACCTTAGCATCCATCATCCTTCTTCATTTCTTTTAACACATCTTTTAACATAATTTCATTCTATATAAAATATTGACATATTCTTCATTATTTAGTGTCTAATTCTATCATTCATTCATGTTCATTAATTATCATTTCTTACATATGCTCACTCACTTATCTTATCTTACACTTACCTCCTCATTATGATTTAATATCCATCACCTTCATATCCTTTGGTCATTCCTTATAACTCATATTATATATTAATTAATCATCATTATATCATTAAAATTATCACCATTTCATTAAATTTAGCATCCCTATGCTCATAACTTGTGGGAAGGAGTTCTTATTTTTGAGAAACTCCTAATAACCAAGTTTGGGGCCTTATATGTGCATACTTATGATGTTTTGCTTTTCAAATTTCTTGTGGTGCTTAGTTTGAGTTTTCTTTATGCATTTGACTATGACTATCTCCCTTTTTATTCTCATGTAATTTCAATCTCTTGTTTATTTTCAAGGTGACATCTCTTTCAGTAAGGGGGGTGGAATCATGAAATTTGTTGGTTTCTAGTTCAGGCGGCTGCCTTAATGTGTGATTATGTAACTTAAGGAGATTGAGCTTTTTCCCTTCTTATGGATGCTTTTGAATAACCCTTTGCAGAGTGATGTGATCACTATAGAGGCCTTACAGAGCGATGGACACTATGCATACTTTCCATGTACCACAGGTGAGGTAGTTGACCTCTCCATTGGAGGACTTTTCCTATATGATTGGGATTAAGTGCTCGAGGATCCCATTGCCTATTGATGTGAGAGTCTACCATCCTCTCCTATAGAGAGATTATGTGTGCCTCCTTCTCGGGTGCACCCCTAGCACTAAGGGGAACATTGCCTTTGAGTGCTCCAGCCTGGAAGGTGGTGCTCAAGATGTGATTGATGATAACCCTTAGGAGATGATTGACTAGTTAGTTCACTACTTTCTCTCGTATAGTCTCACAAGGACTTTATTTTTCAACCCTAGAGACACTACAAAGATCTACCACCTACCAATCATTGAGGATCTCAAGTTGGTTCGATACTTTGATTGGGGCTCCACCACAATAGACCACCTATACCAATATTTAGACTAATGCTGCCACGAGTTGTCATAGATGAATGACACCTAATAGGTACTCAAGGTAAATAATGTTCCCTCCTTCCTTTTATTTTTGCTTTCCTCATCTTTTTATTTTTGTTAATGATGTGTCTTTGGCAAGCTTAGGCTATCGAGTTAGTGCTACTGGTGGGCAACAACCGTTGGACATATATAAGGAGTCATTTGTAGAGGTCATGCATAATCACTTGAACAAGCTAATCATGACCCATGTATATTTGATCTTTTAAAATATAACTTAATTATCAATTTTATACTATTCATGAATTTGGTTGAATGCTTACATTAATGTGTTTTTGTTGTTTTGCTTCTTTCACTGCTTTGTCTAGATTGGAGAGGGCCCAATGATTCATGGCATTCAAAGGGGATCAAGGTCGAGAAGCATTCTTACGGGCAATGACTACTAGTGCGGTCCTTCATCTAGAAGTGGTACCTTAGGGGGAGAGTGTTGTTGTGGCAAGAGGGGCCAGATGCTTAGCTTGTGCTTCAATGCTTGCCCTTTGATATGTTCTAGGTAGCTGACTTGAAGAGTCGTGAGTACCAACAGGCTTTGGCATTGAAGCATAAGGAGTAGCTCATGGCAAGTGGCATAAGGTATCAGGCTTGGATGATTGAGACTCTGATGGGAAATCCTAATGGATGAGGTGATCTTTTGGGCATTCCCGTTTCATGAGGCTTATGCAGGGATGGTGTTATACCGCAATGCTTGGGGTACACGAGTCCACTCATATAAGCAACCCATTGAGCTTGCTTCATTAGTTGGGAGCTACAAGTGGGCTAATGTTGTTAAGGCTTCTGGTTTGGGATCTATCATGGTAGGGAGCTGGAATCGCTCCTTAATAGCTTAATGCAAATATGTATGGCTTCCCTAGCTAGGTTCATGATGTATTTGGACATTATATGGTTGGCGTGCACCTTTGAGCCAACCAACATAACCCATGCGATTGCAATTCCTTTGCCTTTGTTATTGTTATTACTTATTCTTGATTATGGTTATTAATTATGTTTTTCATTTGTAAATTTCTTGCATCCAGGCTGAGGCAATGTTTGATCTCATAGATGCACTAAAGAGTATTGTTATGTAATAGACTAGCATGGTCTAGTTAGTTATTCATGATCATGCTTATGTCTGTGTGCATTTACAACCTAACCATCCTAATCTTGTGCACATTGTAAGAGGTGGTCTAGAGCCACGCCTGAGAGCTTCGAGAAACATAGAACCAACTATAAAAACTGTAGGCTCAAATTGAATAGATGAAGCAATGGGTGCTCATCAAGTCAGAGAGTTACATGGGCATTTTTTTTATGGGGATGAGGATTGAGTTGGCCATTGTTGAACCCCTGGCCCCTCTTTGTTTAGGCCTTGATGACTCTTTTTCTTCTTTCTATTATTGGAACGGTTTAATATTTTTGAGTTATTGTATAATTATTGGGCTAGTGTTTGGAAGCTCTCCTTTGGATGTTTTATTTTGGATGTTTTAAGGAGATAATGCGTTTCATTTTCTTGAACTTTTACCACTTTTGCTAGAAATAGATGCCCTTTCTTTCATTTTGATGTTCTATTTTGTGTCTTGGATGAATGCTTGCATAATTTTTAGTCATTTATGCATGTGTGTGCCCGTTTAAATAGGTTTGATTCAAATACCAAAAACATAGAGAAAGTTTTATTATAGAATTTGCAGGAAAAGTGATATGTACAAAATAATAACCTATTTGTTCATAACACTATATGTCTATACAAATGATTTGTGTAAGCTGTACAATCATATCACTATTCACCTTCTCTTCCTTCTATAAATACTTCTTCCATGATTATCATACCCAGATCTACCACTTTTACATTTTTCAACATGGTTAGAGCATGTTTAAAGTCACTTATACCTTATATTTATCTGATCTACCTTGTTCAAATCAAAATGAATTTTCTTCGGATGGCTTCTGATTTATGGGATCCCATCACCCACTCTTTCTATTTTGGAGAAGCTGAAATCTACTCCCTTATAGAGGAATTTGGTGCCATTTGAGATAGTCAAATTACTGGTGCAAACTAGATTGCACTGCCGTGTCTAGATTACTCACTTGTTTGAAAAATGATGAAATTATTTGACTTGCACCATGATGAGGTACCCACATATACCTTGGGGGAAGAGAAAATCCTTACATCTTCATTTCTCACCCTTTACTCTTCAAGAGCTCATGATAGGGATGCACGAGCCAATATCTTAGCAATTATTATGATGGGAGAGATTTACTATGAAGGGATGATGAAAAGATTGACTTGTAGGTCTTGCTTCTTATTATGGGGATTGAGTTAGGAAAAAACTTAGTATTTATAATCCTTAAAAAAGCTGTTGTAGGCCTAGACTAAGTATCGCTTGCCATTAGCGAGTCTTTTATTAGAAGTTCATTATTGTTTCAGGTATAAGTTTCTTTGTAACCTTTTTATTTTTATTTTTTTTTCTCCTTTCACCCTAACTTTTTCCTAGACTGCTTTTATGGGTTTTCAATCAAGCAAGTTGCTCATTGTCCCTTATACTACCTTTTTGGGTTTTCAACTTAATGAACTTTTTTCTTTTTCTTTTTTTTTTATTTTCATTTTTCTTTGTTATTTGCTTTTATTTTTCAGATACAGATGTAAGAAAAACTAGGTTTGTTGGAGACTTCCACTATCGATGTAAGACACTATTTTCCAAAATATCATTAAAATATTTTTGTTTCTTAGATATGGTGCCACCTTGAGGACTTATGGATAATGTGTGATCATTTTGGCTCTGACATTCGATACCTTTTATGACCTAAATAGGGTTCATCATCAATTCAAGGCCATATAGGATGCGATAGGCTTTCTTCCTACATTATTGGAAGGACCATTAACTCAACTTTTCTTGGATAAGGTGGAGGCCACCTTGGATAATTGCTATGTGTACAACATCCTTCTCATTGAAGCTTTTACCTCTGATGATGCTGATTTTAAGGCTTGGTTGCATGATAATTAGAGACTTAGGATTCTTCTAATTTCATCAAAACCGTCACAACAACAATGAGCTTATAGAAAGAATTACTTGTATTTCATTGAGCTTAAAAAAGTGTTTGACAAAGATTACTTTAATTATGCAAATGCATTTTCTTTTGATATTGCACTTTTCATGAATCATTATAACTTGCATATTGCATATTAATTTTATGCATGATCACTGCTTTTAATTTTGGCACACTAGGTAATCTGATCTTCTCAGTTAATGCCTTTGACATGTTGATACTTTGTTCTTCATTTTTACCCTTTCGCCATCGACTTCTTCCTTCGTTATTTTGTAGTTGGCTTTCTAAGTGGTTGTTTGCACTGTCTCAACCTTTACTTTATTTATTATATTTTATACCCTAATTTTTGTCTAAGCCATCCTTTGGGTTTTCAACTTAGCGAGCCTTTTTTTTCCTTTTTTATGCCCTAATTTTTGCCTAAGTCGCCATTTTAGGTTTTTGACTTTCGAGCTCATTTACTTTTCTCACTTGCTTACACAAAATACTTTTTTAGTCCATCTAGGTTTACCAGTTCACTAATTTATTCCCATCCGTCTCTGATAGTTTTACAATGCCACTTAAATAAATCTATTTGACTGTTTAGGGACCTTTCTAATTCAACTTGAATTTCCTTTGAGGATTTTAACCTTATGGTCGTGTTGTTTTCAGCACCAAATCATCAACTCTTATTGTGCTCATCTTAACCTTTTATTGAAAGTATGTGCCATCTTAGCTTGGTATAACTGAATGTGGTAGAGGGCCTTCAACCTCTTCTTGTATAACAAGGTCAACTATTCAAATCGATTCCTCACATATTGATATTTAAAGATCTTAATCTCAATCAACACCTGAAAGTATTTCATCTCCATCTTTTGGGTAATGCTACTTTCATGCCATATAATAAAGAATAAGGCATCATCACCATTGACATTCTGGTTGTGGTTTTGTACCCCTACAACATAAAAGTCATTTTTTTTTATCAATCCTTATAGGTTTCTACCATCTTAGTGAGGATGGTTTGACATTCTTATTGACTGACTCTACTGTTCGATTGCTTGTGGTTTATAAGGTGATGACTTGTGATGGGTCATCCCATACTTTTCTTAGGATTATTTTGATCTTAGCTTGAAAAAGCAACTCATTATCTGTGATAATATCATAAGGCACTCCATAATGACAAATGAGGTTTTTCTCTATAAATCAAGCCATCTACTTTGCACCTAACTTACTAAAAGAATAATCTTCCACCCATTTTCAAAAGTAATCCATCACTACTATAATATACTTATGCCCATTATGGATGTTGGTTTGATTTTCCTAATCACATCAATGCCCCATGCTATGAATGGAAAAGGCAAAGTCAAATTCTATGGTTCTACTAGAGGTAAATTGAGGTTAGCATAAACTTGGAATTTATGGCAACTTTTCATGATCTTGATACAATCTTGCTTCATTATTTTCCAGTAATAGTCCATCCTTAAAATTTTCCTAACTAGAAATTTTCCATTTATGTGGGGACCAGACACCCCCATGTGTACCTCTTCCAGTGCCCTACTAGCTTTTTTTTCGAGCAAACATCTGAAATGGACCCTATTGGGCATATGCTTATAAACCATGCCATCATAAGCCATAAACTGTGAATCTAGTTTTTGAATGATGTCCTTATCCTTCTTCTCTGCTCCCCCAAGGTAAGCACCATTTTTCAAGTATTTTTGTACGTCATAATGCCATGGATAGTTTTTTGTAGACATCTTTATCATCCTTTCTTCAATGTGTCATGGTGTCCTAGATCTACATGTGATTAAAGACTTCATCAACATATTTTTAGGCCCATCCCAAATAGAAATCAACACAGACAAGGCATCAACTATTGCATTCTCTTGTCGTAAAAGATGTTGAAACATGATTCTTTGGAAATTCTAGGCTAGCCTTTTCAGATGTTCCAAATACAAGCTTAGATGTTCTTCTTTTGATTCCCATTCATCAATTGTCTAAAAAAATAACTAACAATGAATCTCCAAACACTTTAGCCATTCTAACGTCATTTAAATTAATGACTCTAGTCAAAAGTACAAGCTTTATACTTAGCCATATTATTGGTTATCCTGAAGTCTAGTTTCTTAGCCATATGGAACATCTCACCCTGTAGTGGCACCAAGATTATCCTTACATCAGTTCCTTTCTTGTTCATTGCTCCATCAAAATACATTCTCCACCCTTAGGGCAATAATGCTCCTAAATCTTCATCAGGAAAACTAAGTTCAAATTCACTATCTACAATTATTTACAAGTCTAAGTATTTTTGTAACTGCTTAGTATTTGATCACCTTTTTGGTTACATACTGGATATTAGATTTTATCAATAATACTAACCATTTTGCCAATTTTCTAATAAAAAATGGGGCTTCATGAAACTATTTGACTAGGTCAAGCTTTGAAACCACTTCAACTGAATGTGACTAGAAGTAATAATATAACTTCTTTATGTCCCACACCATTGTAAGAAGCATTTTCTCTATCTGGTTACATTTGTCCTCACAACGAAGCAACTTCTTACTAAGGTAGTATACAACATGCTCAACTTCTTGTTGAGGTAGTATACAACAAGCTTATTCCCTCATTCATCTTATTGTGCCCATATTGACCCTATAAAACTCCCCTTTACTATCAAGTATAGAATCAATGGCTTACTTGGCTTTGGGGGTCTTCATACTGTATATTCAATAGATATTCTCGAAGGCCTTTTGACATAGTTCATTTGATAACACTAGCAAATATTTTCTCAATAGTTTGAAAATTGACTCATATATAGAAGTAAGTCTGGCTATGAATCTATTCATGTTTTGAAGATGGTATAAAAATCTCTAAACTTCCTTCTTTGTCTTTGATGCTGGCATATCTTAAATAGCCTTTATTTCTCTAAGTCTACATTGATGTTCTTCTCACTTACTACATGCCTAACATCTTGCTTGACATAACTCCAAACACACACTTCTTAGGATTATGCCTCAAGTTTTACTAGTCCACTTTTTTCAAAAACTTTTCCAAGTCTTCAAAGTGATCTTCCTATATCTCGGACTTCACCATCATATCATTAACACACACCTTTACTTCTTTATGGATTAGGTCATGGAAAAGTGTAGTGTCATTCGTTGGTAAGTCGTTCAAACATTCTTCAACCCAAAAGGCATCACCCTGTAGCAGTACATTTCCCATTCGATGATAAAAGTAGTCTTCACCTTGTTTGTGATAACTATAAGGATTTGATTATAGCTAGAAAATCCATCCATGAAGGAATACATGATACAAGTTGCAACACTGTCAACCAAAGCATCAATGTAGGGTAGAGAAAAGTCATCTTTAAGCATGCTTTGTTCAAACCCCTATAGTCCACCCACATTCTTACTCTTCCATCCTTGTTTGGCATTAGCACTATGTTTGATAAGGATTCAGGGTAATCAATAACCTCTAGGAACTTGGCTTTCAATTATTTTGCCACTTTTTCTTTCACTAATTATGCCCACTTTAGCCTCATTCTTTTTAGTTTTTGCTTTACTAGTCTCATTTGAAGGTAAGTCAGGATCCTATGTTTAGGTATTTATCGATCCACTCCTGTCATATCCTCATATGTATAGGAAAAATCGCTTTAGTATTTTTTGAGTAGATATTCAAACTTTCTTCATTCTTTAGGTGTAATGTAGCTAGCACTGAGCAAGATTTTCAATTTTTTTTTTTGTAAAGATTAAATGCGGTGATATACATAGAATTAATATTAAATATGCTCTTTAAATGATGCATGTCATGCATACTACCATCAAGAAAGATATCACACAAGTAGGGAATCTCATCATTCATCACTTTATACTTAGAAGTAAATACATGGTTTCTTTAAAAGACTAGAAATAAAAACATCAGAGGTGTAATAAAAGAAGGCTCTTCAAGTGGAACAATTGGAGCATATTCAATGTCAACTTTCTTCTCTTTGTAGGCATT
Organism: Omphalea diandra; assembly: GCA_949677035.1. NCBI lineage: Eukaryota > Viridiplantae > Streptophyta > Magnoliopsida > Malpighiales > Euphorbiaceae > Omphalea > Omphalea diandra. Next base: position 7,396 of record CATIWR010002924.1, on the reverse strand, counting down.
AGATTTTCAGCCTCAAGATACAAGCTTGATGATGAAAATAACTAAAATTATTCTCCAATAATGCAAGGGGAATTTTAAAAGGAAGAAGAGTAAGGCCTCAGGAAATCTTGGATCAAGCCTTAAAACCAAGCCTAAGCCTATAAGACCAAGGACCTAAAGACTGTTAACCTTATTTAGTAGGCTGTATAACCCATTAAATTTGGTTGCATAGCCACTAAGGGCTAAACCCTAAACTTGGAAGTTTCTGAAACTAGTCCTCGTTTAGACCCTGAGGCTGTACAACCAAGCAAGCAGGCTGTATAACTAATTTCTTGGCTATACAACTTAATTACAAACTATAAGTCCAAAACAGTCTTAACACTTTTCTGTAATGAGTTAAGAATAAAATGAAATCGAAGCTATTCTATGATTGGGTGCACCCTTCTTGTAACATCCCCATCCACATTCATTGGCATTATCACATGAACATATTCATTGCATAAATGTTTTGAAATTCCACATGAACATATGCATTGGATAAATGATCATTTAGACATGTGAATTGTAGAAGCACGACAATGACACTTGCACCGTTGCATTTAGGATACTTGAACATATATGTAATGTTTGTATAATTGTATGGAAAATTATTTTATGTTGTATGCATGTTATAGAATCATAAAATAATGGTGTCGTAGAGCTTATTTTAAAGTATAAGGAGCATCTAGGGATTAGGAAATGGATGGAGGTGCTAAAGGAGTGAAGTAGAAGGACTGCAAGAGGAAAGTGAACTTCCAACTAATAGGAATGAAACACCATGATTTTGTCTTATTGCAATAGGCTTACAAGTGGAATTTGTAACCCTTTAGGATCAAAATTAAGGGGTTAGATGTGAGGTACAATAGAAGAAAGAGAGAGCTAAGGAAGAAAGAAAGAAGAAGAAGAAGAAGAAGAAGAAGAAGAAGAAGAAGAAGAAGAAGAAGAAGAAGAAGAAAAAGGAGAGAAAGAAGTGTGAGTTGCCTAGGAAAGAATCCAAAGGTTTTATAATTCTGGGACAATAGGTAAGTTAATTTATCTTCACCCCACATGAAATTAAGCCCTCATGACATGTTAATCATGCATGGTTAGTGAGAATTATAGAGTAATTGAGGTAGAGCTCTTGGATGGAAGTTGAAATTCAAGAGAACAAGAGCTGATTGTGTTGGATTTTTTTGTTAGAACATGATTTTTACCCATGATTTTATAACCCTAGAAGAGGAATTAGGGAAATTTCATAATGAGAAAGTTGTAGCTTTATATCCCATATAAATTCATATGAAACAATTTTGCTTGATTTTGTATGTGTGAGGAGTTATGGCTCCTTCATTAGGGCTGGTTCATAACCAACTAAAATGACCTCAGTCTTTCTGTTTTCATATATTTTGATGGTCTTATGTTCTGATTTTGACAAAGTTTAAAACATAAAATTTTTAGATTTATATCCCCTCTAAATACCTGTAAAACAGTTTTGATTTATTTGTTATGTAGAAAGAGATATGGCTCATTGATTGGGACTGACCCTGTACCCAAATGAAACCCTACCTTTTTTTTAATTCTATTTTCTAAGAGTTTGATGGGCATAGATTCAGAATTTGATGATGGTACAAACTTGAAACTTGTATATTTATGTCTAGTCTACATACCTGTAAAATATTTTTTCCAAATCCAGCATGGTTGTTGAGAGATTGTCCCTTCATCATAACTATTTGTCAATGTTACAAACCTGCTCACCCTTAGATTGGTCCTTTATTTTGGTGACCTTATAGACTCAATTAAACAATAAGTAAACCATGATAAATGTTCATTTATATGTTTTGTAATTGATGGTAGATTATTATTGCAATTGGATTTGTACAATTTGAGATACATCTAAGAATGTAAGACCTACTCAGATTGAGATGACATTGCAACAGGGCAAAATTTAAAAATTCACCATATTTTCTATGTGTTTGATATTGGCTTGAAATTTGACTATGTTGTATCATTATGTGTCTAGTTTGTTTTAAAAAAAGAATCAAGTCATTTGGATAAAAACATCTAGAGTTATTTTTGTGAGAGTGTAGCAAGCTTAGGCTGTCATATAAGGAAAATATGCATAAACACTAGGTCCACTTGCATGAATCATGCCATAGTTGCATACCAAGCATTCATAATCATTTGGACATACTTATAACCATGCATGTATCAAATGTTAGGATCTCAAAACTTTGAGGAAGCCCTAAAGAGAGAACCATACCTAACATAAAGTTTGGTCACATCAAAAGGTGAGTAAAAACCATAATTAGATTCAATGTGTGTGTGTGATAATTTTATGATATGATTATGTTCTATTACATGTATATATGATTGAATTGTTACATTTTACATGTGAATATAAGTCAAGTGAGAATCATATGCTCTTACTGATTACTTGGTATACCGTTTGTGAATGAGCACTTGCACATGGAACTAAAAGGGTGTTGTGACCGGCTTGTCAAACACTTGCAAATCACGTGGATGATGGACCAATAGGTCCCATTGGACATGTTATTGATCAAATGAATCACTTGTTATATGCTGGTTAGCAAAATCAAATATCACTTGAATCACATGAATTTCCTAGAGCAGTGTTTACCTTGCATGGTCACGACAAAAATTAATCTATTGCACTTGCACTTGCATAGTCAAATGTTATACTTGTAATGTATAATGATGGTATTTGATTGTTGGTTGTGCCATAAGAATCTGCTTATTATTTTTATTCATTGAGTTGTGACTCACTAAATAGCAAATTTTTTTTTTTCAGATACTGAAGCATAAATTGGACATTTTGGTGCTTAGGGTTTTGCATCGAGACACATGGACCACAGGTCGTCAGCTGAATTTTAACTCTCTCTCTCCTTGTGTCATGTACATACATTTAGATAGGAACTAGTTATAGTCACTAGCCTTGCAATTAGTTAACATATATGTACATTAAATACATGTTAGATTGTGTATGTATGATGAATAACTCCTTTATGCATATGTATTTTTGACATGAATGCTATGAGTTTTGTAAATGAAAATGGTAATTACACTTATTCTCCTATAAATCCCCTACCATTTGAAGAGAGTGGGGAGGCTTGGAGAATCCTAGTGTTACTTACATTAATTATGACTCATAAACCCTAAATCTCTACAAATCAAACTCCTAACTATTGGATTAAGTGGCGATGAGGCAACTTAAAAGGGGGAGGTTGTTATCCCTTGGCACCAAGAAGGGGAGGTTGAATTGGTGTATAAAAAATTAAAAGACAAAGAAGAGGGGAAGAAAAATGAGTAGAGATGAGACAATGATTTATAGTGGTTCAGGTATAATTGACCCTATGTCCACTCTCCAATATATCAATTGAGTATTTCACTATCTCAAGGTGTTTTCAAGCTCACACCCAACTTGTACAACTTGTGTTTTGATTTCTAACACACAACCTTACAACAATGTGTTTTTAGGCTAATACACAACCTCACTTAAATGTTTCACTAGGCTCACACTTAAAACCTTTCTTGAAGTGTTTTTATAGGCTAACACTACAACCTTACAACTTGGTGTTTAATGCTCACACCTAACAATTACAATTTCATAAAGAAAATGAAGAAAATGAGTAGCAAAGATTGAGAGCTTTAATCACTTGTAATAAATTCCTTAGCAACATTATTCATGGCTGTTTGGTGGTGTATTTATAGCCAAACTTCACCAAAGAGACGTTGCAGATCATAACTCATCAAATCTTTAAGACATGCTAGACAAATTCTGCATTAAATGCTTGTCAGGATGATATCGCAGTTGCTACTGCCATTTCGCTGTCGCGAAATCCAAATTCTTTAAGGAAACCCTGTTTGTGTCTAACGGTTAGTCCACGTGGCAACTTCTTATTAGTTCACTAGGAAAATATAGTTGTTGTTTTTTACCTACTTTCAAAAGTCAGGGTCATGAGTTTTCTTGTACAGGACGTGACAGAGGACGAGAATCCGTCTGTCAAAGTGGTCATCTTTCTTCCTTAGGATTTGCGGTCGCTACCAATAAGATCCCTTCGTGAAATTTGACTTTCAACAGTCTTTTGGGACACTTGTCAAGCTGTGGTTGTGGACTTGCTTCCCTCTTGAGTTACTTTGAAATTCGCGGTAGCTACTAGGGTATGACATTCACCGCGAATTCGTCTTTCACTTTTTGGTTTCTTCTTTTCCATAGGTCGCAGTCGAGAATGGCTTCGTAATTTCACCTGCTTGAATTTCAGCATGCCTTAACATGAGTCGCGATCGCGAATCCTAGATTGGGGTCGCAATTTACATATCACTTTGGAGTTTATAACTCCTTTCATTTCTTCTTGAGAGATTTATTTATTTCTGTAAAATCAACACTTATTTGAAATATTAGTGATGATCTATCTTTTTTGTCAAGATCAAAAGAGGTTCTAGACTTAGGATAACCATCCTAGTCTAACAATCTCTCCCTTTTTGATATTAACAACCTAGATTGATCCAAAGTGAAAAATAAGTGCAGAAAAGTAAAATTGAATCATAACTTAGCGAAGATTTCTAAGTGTAAAGTTAAGTTGTTCCTTAATAGTTGCTCCCCCTCAACTTATGCACTTACTCACTTACTCCCCCTTAAATAGTTATCTCTCCTTTGGATTTTATAATTTTTCATTTGAATCTTATCTTATTTTATCTCCCCCTTTGGCAAGATCAAAAAGATTAGATAAGATGAAAGATAATTAAAACGAAATTTAAGCATAAGTAGGAACAAGAAGCAAAAGTATATAAGGAACAAACATTGATCATAAAGATAAAAGTAATTGCTTAACACAAAAAGATGCAAAAAAGAACAAACTTTTATAGATATACTAAATGTGAGATCACAAGTTTGATTACAAAAGGTAAACAAAGAAAAAATAAAGTACTAAAAGAAACCTAAAAACTAAAAAATTGGAGAATCACTATCGTATCCAGATAAGTCATCTGCAATCTCTTGGAGGCCACCTTCATCTCCATCTTCCACACCTTGATCCCCATCTTGTGTATCATTAAATTTCGTAAAGTCAGGGAGGTGGCAGGGAGGAATTCCAAGCTTTTCCTGAAGATCCACCATGTCGCTGTGGAGGTGGGAGAGGAATAGTGATCGTCTCTTCATCATCTGCATAAGCTTATCAAGCTTGTTGTTGATGGTAGAGAGCGATACTTTTACCTTTGGCTTTGGTAGAGGAGGAGCAGAAGGGGCCGAAGAAGGAACCTCTTTAAGGTAGAGGCGCTTCCTTTTAGATGCGTGACAGCTCTCCAGTCACTGTGCACCATAAGCGCCAAGTAGATAGGCGTAGGAATCAAGGTGTATCGCCTTGGCGTTGACGAGGTAGGTGAGATCCAAATAGTTCTGTGAAGGTAGATACTTTTTGGTGAGAAGTTTTTCCTTCTCTTCGTCTAGAGCACCCATAAAATGATAGATCGCGGTGACATGCGATGGAAGCAAGAATTGAATCTTCGGCTTGGTGCTCATGTGAATCAATTGATCCACTAGATACCTGCCGATATGGATAGGCTTGTTCTTGACTAGGCAGAAGAGGAACGTAAGATCCTTCTGTGAGACTTTCTCGTTCCCATCACCCCTTACGTTGATGGAGAACATGATTATTTGGTGGAGAATCCAGAAAGGTAATGTCTTGATATGCTTTGCCAAGGAAGACTGTGGGTCGTGCTTAGCCTATATCGAGATCTTCGTCCAAAATTTTGAATAAATGACATCGAGAGCAGCAATAACAAAAGGAATGTGCTCATCGATTTGAAGAGTAAAAAGGCTGGACAACTACTAAAAAGTGATGAAGTAGGGATCTCCGAAGGCCCGAAACGTCATACCATACTGCCCCACTGGAGACTCTATTTTACGGCTCAATTGAACTGTGCACACAAACTCCCGAACGATTTCCTTGTATACAGGTTCCACACGAAAGATAAAGTCATTCTAGCCAAGATTGGATAGGAATGCCCAGATTTCGTTGGCAAGACCAAGTGACTCGAGCAGAAATGAAGATGGAATTTTATTAGGGAGGATGGTTTTGGAGAGATTGACTTTATACCTCTCATTTTCTTCGTGAGTTAGTCCCTTCATGTTGAGAAGAAAAGGAGGAGTACAAGGTTGTGCAATTCCCTTGCCCTTGTCTGCTCTGAATGCTTTCTTTGGTGCCATGAAAAATGCTTGAGAGATAGAGAAAAGATTTGAGAGATTGGAGATTTGGAGGTTTGTAAATTGAAGTTATGATGAAATCATTGTTTAAGAGGGTATTTATAGGCTTCAAGGGGTGTGAAAATGATAACAAACAGCTGGAAATTGATTAAATGAAGGGTTGGCAATGGTTGGCAATCAAATCTCATAAATATGAGTCGGTTACTATAATTCGTGTCCGCGATTTCTTCAGTCGCGACTGCGAATTTCGAAAAAGTGAGTTTTCCTCGGGAATCCGTGCTGCAATGGTCAAAATTTTGAAAAACTAATAAAATTCATGGTGGAGAGTGATTTTCGCGATCACGAATTGACATTTGACAGTCAGTAAAGTTAACTTGTAATTCGCGATTGTGAAGAATGAATAGCGACGGTGAATTGTGAGTCATCAAGGATAAAAATGAAAATTTTGAAAAAACATGTGATCTCCAAAAAACAAATAATAAAACCTTCCATATCAATCATCAATCAAACATATCACACACACATGTCACACAAGATCAAACAAGAATTTTCACTTAAGGGAGATTCCATCAAGCATTCCCAATTCTCTCTTAATGAAGTGCATGCTTTCTTCATTTAGAGGTTTAGTGAAAATATCTGCAAGTTGATGATTAGTGTAAATGAATTCTAACACAACATTAGTTTTTTTCACATGATCTCTAAGAAAGTGATGCCTAATATCTATATGCTTACTTCCAGAATGTTGGATGGGATTCTTTGAAAGATTAATAGCATTAGTATTGTCACATTTGATTGAAATGTGATCAATTACTTTACCAAAGTCCTTTAATTGCTGTTTCATCCAAAGAACTTGGGTGCAACAACAACTCGCCGCCACATACTCGGCTTCTGTGGTGGACAAGGCAACCGATACTTACTTTTTACTAAACTAAGAGACTAGACATTCTTCTATGAAACGGCAAGTCCCGGAAGTGCTTTTTATATCTAAAAGACTACCTGCGTATTTTGCATTCGAATACCCTACTAGGCTAAAGGAAGAGTTCCTAGGATACTAAAGTCCTAAGTGAATAGTGCCATATAAATATTTGAAAATCCTTTTTACAATATTCAAATGAGATTCCCTAGGTAAAGATTGAAACCTAGCACACATACAAACACTAAATATTATATCTGTCCTAGAAG
>CATIWR010002877.1:0-25945 GCA_949677035.1 Omphalea diandra | reverse complement strand
AACGATCTATGCAGCATGTGTGGATTTATAAATGTCAGCTAAAATAGTTAAGGAATCGAGTGATACCAATGGTTAAAGTGAGATGGAGTCATCACTCACCTAAGGAGGCCACTTGGGAAGTAAAGTAACACATGAGACGACGAAATTTTGAGTAAGTAAAATTTTGAGTAAGTAAAATTTTGAGGACGAAATTTCTATAAGTGGGGGAGAATTGTAACATCCTCAACCCAAATCATATGCATTTTAATTATGTTATATTTGAAAATATGCACTAGATAAATGATTTTTTTTTAGACATTTGAATTGGAAAAACACAACGATGACACTTGCACCCTTACATTTAGGGCACTTAAACATATATGTAACGTTTACATTGTTGCATGAAAAATTATCTTATGTTGTGTGCATGTTATAGTATAAAAAATAAAGGTGTTTTAGAGCTTAATTAAAAGTATAAGGAGCATCTAGGGAGTAGGAGATGGATGAAGGTGCTTAAGGAGTGAAGAAAAGGGACTAAAAGAGGAAAAGTGAACTTCCAACCATTAGAAATGAAACACCATGATTTTATCTTGTTATAATAAGTTTACATATGACATTTAGGGTCAGATTATTGAGGAAAACCATGAGTTATACTAGAGTAAAGAGAGAGCTAAGGAAGAAAGAAATAAAGGAATAAGAAGAAGAAGAAGAAGAAGAATGAAAAGGAGAAGAGTGAGCTGCCTAGGGAAAGAGTCCTAAGTTTTTCTAATTCTGGGATAATAGGTAAGTTAATTTATCTCCTTCTAAACTGAAATTAACCTCTCATGACATGTTATTCATGCATGGTTAGTGAGAATTATGGAGTGATTGAGGTAAAGCTCTTGGATGGAAGTTGTAATCCAAGAGAACAAGAGCTGATTCTGTTGGTTTTGCTGTTAAAATAGAATTTTACACCCATGATTTCATAACCCTGGAAGAGGAATTATAGGAAGTTCAAAATATGAAAGTTGTATATTTATGTCTCATATAAATGTGTATGAAATAGTTTTTCTTGATTTTATGTGTGTGAGGAGATATGACTCCTTCAGTAGGGTTGGGTCACATACGAACCAAGATGATCTCAGTCTTCTATTTTCTTATATTTTGATGACCTTATATTCTGATTTTGACATAGTGGAAAACATGAAACTTGTAGCTTCATATCCCCTCTAAACACTTGTAAATTAATTTTGATTGATTTATTGTGTGGAAAGAGATATGGCTCATTGATTGGGACTAACCCTATACTAGGATGAAACCTCACATTTCTTTTAATTATATTTTCCAAGAATTTTATCACCATAGATTCAGAATTTGATGATAGTCCAAACTTGAAAGATGTATATCTATGTCTGATCTACATGCTTGTGAAATATTGTTGCCAAATCCAGCATGGTTGTTGAGATATTGCCCCTTCATCATGACTGTTTGTCAATATGTTACAAACCTGCTCACCCTGAGATATGGTCCTTTGTTTTGGTGACTTTATAGACTGAATTAGACAATGAGTGAAACATGAAAATTGTTCCTTTATATGTTTGTAACTACTAGTAGATTATTATTACAACTGGATTGGTACAATTTGAGATACACCCAAGAATGTAAGACCTACTCAGACTGAGATGACATTGCAATAAGGCAAACTTAAAAAATTCACCACATTTTCTATGTGTCTGATATATGCTTGAAATTTGAATATGTTGTATCATTATGTGTCCAGTTTATTTGAAAAAAAGAATCAAGTAATTTGGATGAGTATATATGGAGTTATTTCTATGAGAGTATAGCAAGCTCAGGCTGCCATATAAGGAAAATATGCATAAATACTAGGTCCACCTGCATGAATCATGCCATAGTTGCATAATAAGATGAAAATCTTACTTTATCATCATGAATTGATTTGGTGTGTTGAAATAGGCCCTCAAGGTATTGAGGATAATAGTGGGAATAAGCCGAGACCATCCACGGTTAAATAAGCTTGAAGGAGGAGGTAAGTAAATAGCTAATGGTACTATATGTATGATTGGTTAAATACTATGAACTTATACTCAATGGAATGAAATGTTGTTTAATATGATGATATTTTGGAATACATAGATGAAAAAATATTATACTCTTAATTTATTTATTTTCATGAGATGTTGATAATATTTGATAGCCTGTATGGCAATAACATTTGACAGCTTGTGTGGCGATAATATTTGTTAGCCTATGCGACGATAACATTTGATAGCCTTTGTGATGATAATATTTGATAGCCTGTGTGGTGATAATATTTGATAGCTTGTGTGGCGATAATATTTGATAGCCTGTGTGGCGATAATATTTGATCGCCTGTGGCAATAACATTTGATAACCTGTGTGGCGATAAGGCAATAACATTTGATAGCCTATGTGGTGATAATATTTTATAGCATGTGTGGCGATAATATTTGATAGCCTAGGTGGCGATAACATTTGATAACCTGTGTGGTGATAAGATTTAATAGCCTGTGTGGCGATAACATTTGATAGCCTGTGTGGCGATAACATTTGATAGCCTGTGTGGCGATAACATTTGATAGCCTGTGTGGCGATAACATTTGATAGCCTGTGTGGCGATAACATTCGATAGCCTGTGTGGCAGCCTATGTGGCAATAATTTATGACAGCCTGTGTGGCAATAACATTTGATAGCGTATGTGGCATTTAAGAGTAAAAACTCTTTAATTCATATATGGATATGATGATGAGTTATTAATATTTAAATGTTTATTATGTTATTTGAGATTGAAGTATCGTTATGCATTTACTTACTAAGTATGCAATCTTACTCTTTTGCATTAAATTTTCTTTCAAGAAGAGTATACTAAAGATTGCATCTAGTATACATTTCAAAGTTGTTGTCCAGCAATGTAATAGAGGTTGGGACAGTATACGGTCAATTAGTTTTTTAGTTTGTTTATCCATTATGTTTTGTTGTAAATAGTTACTATGTGGTGAATAAGAGACATAGTGAAAAAAAAATTAAATCAGGTCTTTTAATGACAATAGATAGACTTAGAGAGAATTTTAATGATTATTAAATGGGATGTCACATGCATCCCCTGTAATAGTGACACTACATAATCAAACTTTTCATTTGGTATGTATTTCATCAAATTCAAAACTCTCTATGTTCTTTTTAGCCACGTCTCTACCAATGTTGGATCTGCGATACCATTAAAGTTAATTGCACCTTGTTTTCTCAATTTGTCATATCTTCTTTCTCTTTGATTTTTTGGACCTCACACTATATGTTCACCAATTCTATATTGTGGATGATGTAGATGTTATGCACGAGAATGTGTAGGAGATCTAACTCTATTAACAAGTTGATCTCTTGATGATTGATATGATGCCTCTACAAAATGTAAATCTTTTGACTCTCTTCTTATTGGTGAGTCATGGGTATTACTATAACTACCCTCTGCTAATGCCCTGTAGACATATAAGACTATGTTATATGATAATGCATAATAGTGCATAAGTCATATCATATTCATATATCCCTACTTTGATACTAAAAACTATAACAACCATTTTAATTTATTAAGCATGGCATTCATGTCTAAAGTTCATATGCATAAAGGTTAACTCATCATTTCATAACAATTCAACATCTATTTAATGTACAAATATGTTAAGCTATTAAATGTTGCTAACTGTACATTGATTCCTAACTAGGTATATGTACAAGACATAAGGAGAAAGAGAGTTGCAATTCAACCGACAACCTGTGCTCCATGTGTATATACGCAAAACTTTATGCTTTGAGGCACCCAAACCTTATGCTTCACTATCTAAAAAAATAATTGCAATTTGGTGAATCGTGAGTCAATGAATAAAAATAATAATTAGATTCTTATTGCACAACTAATAATCAAATATGATTAGGATACATTACAAGTATAAGAATTAACTATGCAAGTGCAAATGAAATATATTGATTTTGTCATGACCTAACAAGTCAAACACTGCTCCCATGAACTCATATAATTCAAGTTACATTTGATTTTGCTGACCAACATATAACATGTGATTCATTTCATCAATATTAATCCCTTTTCCAATTGCTTTGTAAGTGTTTGACAAGCTGGTCATAACATCCTTTTAGTTTCATAAGCAAGAGTTCATTCACAATAGTATACTAAGTAATCATTAAGATCATATAATTCTCACTTGACTTGTATTCACATGTAAAATGTCATGATTTAATCATATATACACGTAACAGAACACAACCATATCATAAAATCATATCACATACACCTTAAATGCAATGGTATACAATTGTAAACCAAGTAATCATCATTGATTTTAATCACCCTTGATGCAACCAACCTTTATGGTAGGTCTGAACTTCTTTCTTGGACTTCCTCAATGTGTTAAGATCCTAATATTGGATGCATATAGCATTATAAAATGTCAAAATGAGTTTGCATGCATGGTATGCAACTATGGTCATATTCCATGTAAGTGGACCTAGTATTTATACTTATTATTGTATGATTGCCAAACCTTACTACACTCTCATTGTAACAACTCAAAACATATATGTCTAAATGACTTAATTCTTTTTTCTACATAAACTAAACCCATAATGATGCAACATAGTCAAAATTCAGCCTAATATAAGGCATATAAAGAAATATGGTGAATTTTTTAATTCTATTCCATTTCAATGTGATCACAGCCTAAGTAGGTCATACATTCCTAGCTATATCTCAAATTTTACAAATCCAATTGCAAAAATTTACTAGTAAAGGAACATTTTTTATGCTTAACACATTGCATAATTCAGTCTATAAGGTCACTATAATAAATGATCAATCTCAAGGTGAGCTAGTTTCAACATGTTGAATCAGTCACAATGAAGGAGCAATATATCCTCATCCAAAATATGTTTGGAAAAACGATTTTGTAGGCATGTAATTAGACATAACTCTACAACCTTCAAGTTTGGAACATCACTAAATTCCCATTATATTGTCATCAAATTCTTGGAAAACTAAATTAAAAGATTAATTAGGTTTCATCAAGTTCAGGGTCAATCACAATAGAAGAGGAATATCTCTTTCCATACAACAAATTAAGTAAAATGTTTTATAAGAATTTAAAGGGGATATAACCCTACAAATTTCATATTTTTCACTTTGTCTAAATCAGCATATAGGGTCATCAAAATATATGAAAATAGCTAGACTGAGGAGGTTTTAGCAAATTGTGAACTAGTTCTAATGAAAGAGCCATAACTCTTCACACACACCATATTAAGCAAAATTATTTCACATGCATTTAGATGGGCCATAAGGCCACAAGTTTCATGTTTACACTTGCCCTAATTCCTCTTCTAGGGTTACTAAATCATTGATGCAAAAATATACTCTAACAACAAAACCAACACAATTGGCTTTTATTTCTCTTTAACTTTAACTTCCATACATGAGCTCTACCTTAAATTACTCCATAATTCTTACTAATTTTGCATGTTCAATAGGTCATGATGGAGGAATTTCTTGTGGAAAGAAGATAAAATCACTTACCCCTTTTGTCAAAACTAGAAAAGCTTAGGGTTCCTTCCAAGATAGCTTTTTTTTTCTTTCTCCTCTTCTTCTTCCTTTCTTTCTTCCTTGGCTCTCTCTCTCTCTTACTAACCCTCACATTTTTTCCTCTAAAATCTACTTCTAAAGAAAGAGAAATTCATTTTGCATACCTATTATAATAAGACAAAATCATGGTGGCTTAGCACCATTAGTTAGAATTTCAATTTTCCTCTTTTAGTTCCTCTTTTTCACTCCTTCATCACCTCCATCCATCCACTAATCCTTATATGCTCCTTATACTTTTAAATGAGCTCTAAAATACAACTATTTATGATACTATAATATTAACATAACATATGATGATTTTCCATGGAACTTTGCAAACATCACATATATGTTCAAGTGCCCTAAATGCAATGGTGCAAGTGTCATAATCATGCTTATGAAATTCACATATCTAAATGATCTTTTATCTAATGGATATGTTCATGTGAGATTACAAATCACTTGTGTAATGAATATGTTCATGTTATGGTGCTAATGTGTAACATCCTCAACCCAAATTATATATTTTTTAATTATGTTATATTTGAATATATGCATTAGATAAATGATTCTTTAGACACGTGAATTGGACAAGCACGATGATGACACATACACCATTGCATTTGGGACACTTTAACAAATATGTAATGTTTGTATAGTTGCTTGGAAAATTGTCTTATATTGTGTTGCATGTTATAGCATCATAAATAATGGTGTTATAGAGCTTATTTTAAAGTATAAGGAGCATCTAGGGATTCGGAGATGGATGGAGGTGTTTAAGAAGTGAAGAAGAGGGACTAAAAGAGGAAAGTGAACTTCTAACTAATAGGAATGCAACACCATGATTTTGCCTTGTTACAATAGGTTTACAAGTGGAATTTTGACCCTTTAGAATCAGAATACAAAGTTAGACATAAGGTACAGTAGAAGAAAGATAGAGCTAATGAAGAAAGAAAGGAAAGAAGAAGAAGAAGAAGAAGAAGAAGAAGAAGAAGAAGAAGAAGAAGGAGAGGCAGAAGAGTAAGCTGCCTAAGAAGGAAGCCTAAGGTTTTCTGGTCCTGAGAAAATAGGTAAGTTAATTTATCTTCTTCTTAAATGAAATTGACCCCTCATGACATGTTAATCATGCATGGTTAGTGAGAATTTTGGGGTATTTTATGTATAACTCTTGGATAAAAGTTGAAATTCAATAGAACAAGAGCTGATTATGTTGATTTTTATTGTTAGAGCATAATTTTGTACCCACAATTTAATAACCCTATAAGAGGAATTAGGGAAAGTTCAAAATGTGAAAGTTATAGCTTTATGCCCCAACTAAATTAATATGAAACCGTTTTTCTTGATTTGGCGTGCATGAGGAGTTATGGCTCCTTCATTAGGGCTGGTTCATAACCAATCGAAATCACCTCAATCTTTCTATTTTCATATATTTTGATGACTTTATGTACTGATTTAGACAAAGTGAAAAACATGAAATTTGTAGATTTATATCCCCTATAAATACCTGTAAAGTAGTTTTGATTGATGTGTTGTGTGGAAAGAGATATGGCTCATTAACTAACTGGCCATGTACCTAGATGAAACCTCATTAGTCTTTTAATTCTGTTTTCCAATAATTTGATGGCCATGGATTCAAAATTTAGTGATGTGTAAAACTTGAAAGTTATATATTTATGTATTATCTACATGCCTGTAAAATATGTTTGCCAAATTTAACATGGTTGTTGAGATATTTCCTCTTCATTATGACTAATTGTCAACATGTTGAAAACCTGTTCACCCTGAGATAGGTCATTTGTTTTGCTGACGTTATAGACTGAATTAAACAATAACTAAAACATGAAAAATGTTATTTTATGTGTTATATGTCTTTTGGTAAATCATTTTTGGGATTGGAATTGTAAGATTTGAGATATATATAATAATGTAAGACTTACTCAAGCTGAGATGACATTGAAACATGGAAAATTCATAAAATTTACCATAAATTATGTAGTGTAAATTTTGAACTAAATTTTGGATATGGTGTACCCATAGATGTCTAGTTTAATTGAAAAAAGTCATTTGGATTTGTGAGTTAAAAGTAATTATCGAAACAACATATCAAGTTCATAATATTTTACTAGAGCATATTTGTATAATAAGATGAAAATCTTAGTTTATCGTCATGGATTGATTTGGTGTATTGAAATAGGTCCTCAAGGCATTGAAGATAATAACGCGAATAAGCTGGGACTATCCATGAACTAATAAGCTTGTAGAAAGAAGTAAATAAATAGCTAATGGTACTATACGTGTGATTGGCTAAATGCCATGAACATACACTCAATGGAATGAAATGTTGTTTAATGTGATGATATTGAGGAATACATTGATGAAAATATTACTATACTCTTGATTTATTTATTTTCATGAGACGTTGATAAATTATGACTTTGGAATGGGAGTACGTGGTGATATGAGCTGCCAAAGTTATGGGTGTTGTTATTAAACATTATATTGTTGAAATTTTGTTGGATTTATAGTTGATTTGCTGAAAAACTAATACTTGATGTTGTTGGCAAGTAACACTATTCATAACCCTGTGTGGAAATGATATACAATAGCCTATGTGGCAATAACATTCAACAGCCTGTGTGGCAATGATATCTATAACCTGTGTGGCAATAATATATAACAACCTATGTGGCAATGATATGTATAGCATGTGTGGCAATAATATATAATAGCTAGTGTGGCAATAACATTCAACAGCCTATATGGCAATGATATTTATAGCCTGTATGGCAATGATAGTTATAGCCTGAGTGGCAATAATATATAACAGCCTATGTGGCAGTAACTTTTGAGATCCTGCGTGGCAATGATATCTATAGCCTATATGATAATAATATATAACAGCCTATGTGGCAATAACATTCAACAGACTGTGTAGCAATGATATCTATAGCTTATGTGACAATAATCTACAATAGCCTACGTGGCAATAACATTCGATAGCCTATGTGGCAATGATAACTATAGCCTGTGTGGCAACAATATTTATAACCTATGTGACGACCAAATATGAAAGCCTTTGTGGCAGTGACATCTATATCATATGTGCCAACAATATATGACAACTTGTGTGATAATAACATATGATAGCCTATGTGGCATTTAAGAGTAAAAACTCTTTATTTTGTGCATAGATATGATGATGAGTTATTTATATTTAATTGTTGTTATGTTATTTGAAATTAAAGTATCATTATGTATTTACTTACTGAGTATGTAAGCTCACTTTTGTTTGCATTAAATTTTCTTTTAAAAAGAGTAGACTAAGATTGCATGTAGTTTACATTTCAAAGTTGATATCTAGCAGTCTAATAAAGGTTGGGCTAGTATGTAGTCAATTACTATTTAAGTTTTTTTAACCATATATAATTTATTGTAAATAGTTACTATGTTGTGAAACCAAATACATAGTGTAAATAATAATAATAATAATAATATAATTAAAATAAGGTATTTTAATGACAATGGATAGAATGAGAGGATTTTAATGATGTTGTGTCACTTTAGTATTCCATGTTTTATGAATAAGTTAATGCAACTATTTTAGGAATGATTAGTAAATGGGACATCACATAATGAATGAGGATAGGATTGTTACATTAGTAAAGTTAGAAGGGACATCTTTAGCTAAAACATTACAAAATGGTTTACAAATTTTAGAGAAATCCTTGATGAAGCGCCTATAGAACTTCATATGCCTTAGGAAACTCCTTACTCCTTTCATGAATGTTAGTGATAGTTTTTTTATAACCTTGATTTTTACCCAGTCTACCTCAATGTTGTTGGATGAAATCTTATGTCCAAGCATAATATCTTCACGTAACATGAAATGGCATTTTTTCCAAGTGAGCACAAGGTTGTTATCCTCACATCTTCGCAATACATTTTGAAGGTTTGCTAAAAAAATTATCAAAAGAATCACCAAAAACATAAAGTCATCCATGAATATTTCAACTTTCTTCTTTACGATTTTAGAGAATGTAGCAATCATGCAACTTTAAAAAGTGGTTGATGCATTGCATAGCATAAAAGGCATGCATCGATAAACAAAAGTACCATATGGACATGTGAATATGGTCTTCTCCTGATCCTCTAGTGTTATTTATATTCAATAATAGCCTAAGTATCCATCTAGGAAGTAATAGTACATATGCCCTACAAGTCTTTCCAACTTTAGGTCAAAAAAGGCAAAAAGAATTGATTTTACAAGATGTCGTATTTAACATCCTATAATTAATGCATATTCTCAACCCTGTCACAATTCTAGTAGGGATAAACTCATTGTTTTCATTAGTTATGAGCATCATCCCAGTTTTTTTAGGAACTACTTGAACTGAACTAACCCACGGGCTATTCAAAATAGGATACATGATTCTTGCATCCAACAACTTCATAACCTCATTTTTAACTACCTCTTTCATATGAAGGTTAAAAGCCTTATTTGATGTTCAATAGTGGGTTCGTGTTTGTTCTCCATTAAGATTTTATACATGCAAAGTGTAAGACTAGTTCCCATAATGCCCACTATGGTCTAACCTAAAGCTCTAATCCTAGTCCTTAACACTTTTAATAATATCTCCTCTTCTGCTTGTGTGATTTTATTGAAAATGATAATGGGAAGTGTGTTATCTTTCCCTAAGAATGCATACCTATGATGAGGGGGTAAGGGTTTAAGCTCTAGTTAATGAGGTTTAAGGATAGAAGGTAGGGTTACCTTAAGATACTTTTCATTATCCGAGGGTTCAACAAGAGAAGAAGAAGGATTGTCATATACCTCAAAAGTTAGGGTACTTACCTCTATAGTGTTTTCATCTTCCTCATTCTCCATTTTTATTATGGCTACTCTTTCAAAATCGAGAGTTTCTTGCTTTTCTTGGAATACTTCTTTAGCACATTCTTTAATGATGCTTATCCTTAGGCACCTTTAACCCTTCATTCTTGATGGCCTTATACATGTTGAATACCACTTCTTTATCTCCTATTTGCAAGGTGAGTTTTCCTTCTCTAACACCAACCAATGCACCACTGGTTAAAAGGAATGGTTATCCTATAAGCAACAAGATCTCCCTATCTAATTCCATGTCAAGTACCACAAAGTCCATCATAATTATAAGTTTATCAATCTTTATGAGCACATCCTCCACTATCCCCATTAGATATATGATTGAATGGTCTGCTACTTAGAGAGACATATTTATGAGCATCATTTTACTAATACCTAGTTTTTCAAAAATAGACAAAGGCATTAGATTGACTCTACAGCCTAGATTACAAATAGCTTTTTTAAATGAAACATGACCAATTTCATAAGATATAGTAAAACTCCTAAGGTCTAATCTTTTTTAAGGTAACTTGTTAAAGAGGATGACATTACACTCCTCGGTCAAGGTAACTCTTTCACACTCCTCCAATTTGCTCTTTCTAAAAGCATTTACTTCATGAATTTGGCATACTTCGCATTTGAGCAAACAGCTCCATAAGTGGTATATTGATTTAGATATTTTTAAGCATGTCTACAAATTTGGCAAATTGCTTATCCATTGTGTTTTACTTGAGTCTTGAAATGAAAGACATGAAGGGTACATATGGTTTTACCTTATCCTTAAACTTGACCTCTTTTGTTGGCTATTGCTCTTTCTCCTTACCACTTCTGAAGGTTATGGCCTTTACTTGGTCTTTAGGGTTGGCTTTGGAATTACTAGGTAGAGTGCCTTGGGATCTAGAACTAAGGGTATTGGCTATTTAACACACTTGGATCTCAAGGTTATGGATGGAAGATGAGTGATTTTTGGTAACTATATCTATGTTGGCATCAAGTTTTTAATCATCTCATCTTGATGGTCAAGTCTAGCATCAATTTTGGATATGAATTTTTCAATGAGGTTTTCAAGGCTTGACTTCTCTTTTTAACGTTGGCAATTCGGTAGTGAAAATTGAAAACTAGGTAGTGACCCTTGATTTTTGGAATTTAGGGCATTGCTATTAGACCGAGAGAAATTAGGGTGATTTGGCCAACCTATGTTATAGGTATTAGAATATGGGTTATTAGGTTAGCGATTGAAATTTCCCACATAGTTCACTTATTCTTGAGAAAAGGGATTTCCTACTTGACAATCAATACTCTTATGCCCATTTTCCTCATAAAAGTCACTCATAACCTATAAGAAAGTAGAGGACATTGTACTACAATTAAAGGAACTTAAATGTTTGGATAAAGATGACATTTGAGTTTCCAAGTTTTGTAAGGCATCCATGTTTTGCATCTTTGTTGCTTTTTTTTGGCATAGTCCTTTAATGGACTTGATATTGTTATTTGCCATTATTTCAATCAAATCATAGGTTGTATTTGTTGTTTTATCCGAGAGAGATCTTCTAACTATTGCATCTACAGTGATCTTGATTTGCCTAAAGAATCCATTATAGAAGGTGTGCATAATTAACCATTTTAGAATTTGATGATTTGGGCGCCTCCTCAAAAGATCTTTCAATCATTCCCAAGCATTATTCAAAGTTTCTCCATCTTATTGGCTAAATGTGGTGAACTTGTTTCTAAGTTTGGCCATTTTTTATGGAGGAAAATATTTACTAAGAAAACCTTGAGAGAGTTGGTCCTATGTAGTGATGCTCCTAGGTGCCAATGAATTTATCCATGCCTTAGCTTTATCCTTAACAGTGAATGTGAAAAGGCATAGTCTTGTTACATCTGCAAACTTTCCATTTTGCCTAAAGGTGTCAAAAATCTCTAAGAAATTTGTTATATGAGCATTAAGATCCTCATGAGATAGGCCCTAAACAATATTGGTAAGCATTTGAATGAATGTTAGCTTGATATCAAAAGTATTGGCATTAATGATTGGTCAAGTGACAGCTAATGCAATCCTTTAAAAGGTGGTGTTATGAATTCCTCCAAAGGTCAGTCTCTTTGATATGTCATCTCTTGATTTTATTGATTTTCTTGCCTTCTTTGATTTAAAGTGCATTCAATTTCAAGATTGGGAGGAAGCAAGTCCTCTTCATTTTCATAGTTTCGAGTTTGAGTCATGCACCTAAAACAAAAGAAATAAGAAATAAGGTTAAAATGGAAAATAAAATTCTAGATTAATATAAAAATAAAAACTTAGTATTAAATTCATTGATCCCTTACAATGGCTCTAAAAACATGATAATGAGTGTGTGCGAACTATAAAAACCCTTAAGCTACAAATGCATAGGTCATCAATAATAAAGTGTATTTATGAGTACAAATATCATTTTCCACAAGGATTGAGGTTAAGTACTAAATGTCTTGTATCTTATATTATCTAAGGAGCCAAAGTATACGAGAACTGAAATTATAAAAAAGAAAATCAAATTTAACAATTGTAATAATTAGAAACAATTAATGGAGGAAAGATGGCTAGGGGTTTAACTTCACTTGGTGACTTCTAATGGATTCCTAATTTTTATCTAATTAGTTCATTCATCAAGTGCTATTATCGATCACTATATGTGATCAATCAATCTCTCTTAAATATCAAATAACATGCTAAAGCAAATTAAACCAGTGGTCCCTTAAAATAAAAGTCAAACATCATGTTATTGCCTTACTAAATAAGATTTTAAAGATAACAATGCTTTACTAAAGTCTCTTGACTCATGATAAAAAAAAAAAAGTGAATTATTGAAGGGTTTATTCCATGAAAAGCATCTCTTGATTGTTAATTCATTGAACTAAATATGATCAATGGCCAATCAATCAATAATAAAAAGCATTCAACAATCATTAATGCATAAAATGAATGAAATGAAAATATTTAGATTATGGAAAACTAATATGGTCACATAAGATTCATCTATAACTCTTGTCTCAAGATTTTAGTTCATAATGAAAAAGAAAAAATAAAAGATAAAAATCAATTCAATCCTAAGAATAACCATGAATTCATTCTTGAACTTCCTTGATTGCTTGCACCTTCTCTTTCTTAAACTCCTTAATTGAATCCTTGAGACTTGTTATTCCTTTGCTCTAATCTTAGATGAGGTTTTCAACTCTAAATTTAGTTTACTTCATTCATTAAATAGTGCTTTAATTGTGCCTTTCTAATAAGGAAGCTTTGGTGCCTCATAAGGAAAAGATTTCTCAATGATTCCTTGTAACATCCCCATCCACTTTCATTGGCATTATCACATGAACATATTCATTGCATAAATGATCTAAAACCACACATGAACATATTCATTTCATAAATGATCTAAAACCACACATGAACATAGGCATTAGATAAATGGTCATTTAGACATGTAAATTGGATAAACACGACGATGACACTTGCACCATTGCATTTGGGGCACTTGAATATATATATAATGTTTGTATGGTTGCATGAAAAATTATCTTATGTTGTGTGCATGTTATATTATCATAAATAATGGTATTGGAGAGCTTATTTAAAAGTATAAGGAGCATGTAGGGATTAGAAGATGGATGGAGGTGCTAAAGGAGTGAAGTAGAGGGACTAAAAGAGGAAAGTGAACTTCTAACTAATATGAATGAAACACCATGATTTTGTCTTATTGTAATAGGCTTACAAGTGGAATTTTTAACCTTTTAGGATCATAATTAAGGGGTTAGATGTGAGGTAAAACAAAAGAAAGAGAGAGCTAAGGAAGAAAGAAGGAAAGGAAGAAGAAGAATGACAGGAAGAAGTGTGAGCTGCCTAGGAAATAATCCTAAGGTTTTCTAATTCTGGGATAATAGGTAAGTTAATTTATCTTCTCCCCATATGAAATTAACCCCTCATGACATGTTAATCATACATGGTTACTAAGAATTATGGAGTAATTAAGGTAAAGCTCTTGGATGGAAGTTGAAATTAAAGAGAATAATAGCTGATTGTGTTGGATTTTATTGTTAGAATAGAATTTTGTACCCATGATTTCATAACCATAGAAGAGGAATTAGAGAAAGCGCAAAATATGAACGTTGTACCTTTATATCCCATATAAATGCATATGGAATAGTTTTGCTTGATTTTGTATGTGCGAGGAGTTATGGCTCCTTCATTAGGGCTGGTTCACAACCAACTAAAATGACCTCAGTCTTTTTGTTTTCTTATATTTTAATGGCCTTATATTCTGATTCTGACAAAGTTTAAAACATTAAATTTTTTGCTTTATATCCCTTATAAATAATCATATAGCAATTTTGATTGATTTGTTGTGTGGGAAGAGATATGGCTCATTGATTGGGATAGACCCTATACCCGGATGAAACCACACCTTTCTTTTAATTCTATTTTCCAAGAATTTAATGGCCATAGATTCAGAATTTGATGATGGTCCAAACTTGAAAGTTGTATATTTATGTCTAATCTACATACCTGTGAAATATTTTTGCCAAACAGCATGGTTGTTGAGATATTGTCCCTTCATCATGACTGTTTATCAACATGTTACAGACCTGCTCACCCTGAGATTGGTCCTTTTGTTTTGATGACCCTATAAACTGAATTAAACAATGAATAAAACATGAAAAATGTTCCTTTATAAGTTTTGTAACTAACGGTAGATTATTATTGCAAATTGGATTTGTACAATTAGAGCTACACCCAAGAATGTAAGACCTACTCAGATTAAGATGACATTGCAATAGGGAAAAATTTAAAAATTTGCCACATTTTTTTTGTGTCTAATATTGGCTTGAAATTTAAATATGTTGTATCATTATATATCTAGTTTATTTGAAAAAAAAGAATCAAGTCATTTGGATAAGTATATCTAGAATTGTTGTTGTGAGAGCGTAGCAAGCTCAAGCTGCCACATAAGGAAAACATGCATAAACACTAGGTCCACTTGCATGGATCATGCCATAGTTGCATACCAAGCATTCATAATCATTTTGGCATACTTATAACCATGTAGGCATCAAATTTTAGGATCTTAAAACTTTGAGGAAGCCCTAGAGAGAGAACCAAACCTACCATAAAGGTTGGTTACTTCAAAAGGTGAGTAAAAATGATAATTAGATTCTAATGTGTGTATGTGTGATAATTTTATAGTATGATTATGTTAGATTCTAATGTGTGTATGTGTGATAATTTTATAATGTGATTATGTCCTATTACATGTATATGTGATTGAATTGTTACCTTTTACATATGAATACAAGTCAAGCAAGAATTATATGGTCTTAATGATTACTTGGTATACCATTGTTATGAGCACTTGCACATGGAACTAAAAGGGTGTTGTGACCAGCTTGTCAAACACTTTCAAATCACATGGAAGATGGACCAATAGGTTCCATTAGCACATGTTATTGATCAAATGAATCGCTTGTTATGTGCTGGCTAGCAAAATCAAATATCACTTAAATCACATTAATTCTCGAGAGTAGTGTTTGCCTTGTAAGGTCATGACACAAAAATTAATCTATTGCACTTGCACTTGTATTTGCATAGTCAATTGTTATACTTGTAATGTATCTTGATGATATTCTTATATTGGTTGTGCCATAAGAATTTGACTATTGTTTTTGTTTATTGAGTAGCGACTCATCAAATTGCAAATTTGTTTCAGATACCGAAGCATAAGATTGGACATTTTGATGCTTAGGGTTTTGCATCGAGACACATGGACCTCAGATCGTCGACTGAATTCTAGCTCTTTCTCTCCTTATGTGAAAGGAAAACACACTCCATGTGTGATGGTTGATGATGGATCTAGGATTAACATTTACTCTTGAAGTTATTGCATAAGTTTGGTTTATCTGAGGAAGAGTTGGAGGCTTCCAGCAGTGTCATTCGGGCTTATGATGATCATAGAAGGTAAACTTTATGAGTATTTAAAACCTTGAGAAGAACGAATGTAACAGATACAATGGTGGAATTCATAGTGCTGGACATTCTAGTCACTTTCTTACTTCTATTGGGAAGGCCATGGTAGCATCTTTTTGGAAATGTGTTCTCCATTATTCACCAGAAGTCAAGATTCCTTATAAAGGAGAGGTTGTGACCATTTATACAGAGGTTGGTGAAATTATGTCAGCTTTGAGTGTGGCTACTTCACATCTTCGAGTGTTTTAGGTTGTTAGGATAACAGATAAGTGGGTTGACCCAAAGGTGATGGGAATCATAAAGAATATGAACTTTCTTATGGGACAAGGGTTAGGGAAGAATTTTATCAATGTATCAGAGATTCCTACTCAAACAACAAGGAAAGGATTAGGGTATTATGGTAAAGAGTCAAAAAGTAAGGGACTTGCACGAACCATTATCAGATTTCTTTATGAAAGAAGGGGAGGCCACTAAAGAGGTTGGACAGAAGGCAACTGAGAATGAGGAATCACCAAACAAAGATATAGATGAGCTCGATAAGGCTTTCTTCCAATTAGGTGTTGGCAAATTGGGGTATCAAAATTATCAAGACTCATTAAAAGAGAAAGATGGTAAGAATAAGAGAAAGAAGAGGGAGAAATAGGTTTTAGAGATAATGGATGGTCAATAATAAAATTAGCCTATAATCTTATATGACATCAGTCTATATGGCCATGGAATAGTAAGGAGGAGATCACTGATGAATAGATGGAGTAATATCTATTGGATCAACAATTTTAGGCCACCAAAGAAGATCATGCAAAAAAAGGGTCTAACTTGATAAAGTAAGATGTCTTTCATAGACTTAAAAAATAGGACTATATCAGGCCATGTAAGTTTGTTGAGGCTATGTATATGGGGATAAAATTGGAAGACATCGAGAGCATGATTATGAACTCCATTGAGGAACTAAGTGGTGAGGAAGTGAAGAACTTTATGGTGAAAACTGAGTCTACCATGGTAGATAGAGCAACGCTTTAGGCAAAATTTGTAAAGATTGAGCTAGAGGATGATCAGATGAAACAAAGTTTTGAGGATGTTGTCAAGGCTGTTGCAGGTGTAGAGAATAGGGAAAAGGTAGATCCTTTACTGAATGTTGATCTTAGGTTTCGAACTAATGAGGTAAAGGGTGAAAAGGGAAAATGGCTCAAGTAGATAAGACTCTAGCCAACCAACTAGATGAAGCAGACTTTCTTGTTACTACTAATGTTCTTGTTTTCAATACTTTTGAGGATAATGATGCATTTCTTCTTTTAAGGTAATGAATAATGAGTTTGCTTACTTGTGTGATGTGTTTCCTAATGGTAGTGTGTATGCCATGCGTCAGTTCATGAGCATAATTAACATTAATTTTGTGCATACCACTACTTTTAATCTTGGAACATAGGAAAATCTAAAAATCTTGCTCATCGACAGTGACATCACATCGGATGAGCGAAGGATGCTCAGGAAATATCAAAGGGTTTTTCCTAGACATATGAAGACATGCCAGGGGGTTGACAGGCAAATTACAAAACACAAAATTTTGACCTACCCATACATGAAACCAATAAAGCAAAAGCTTCAAGGATGAGACTTTGGTAGGTGCAGTTTGTTAAAAAAGAAGTAGCAAAATAATTGAATGCCAAGTTCTTGGAAATAGTAGATTATCCTAAATGATTAGCCAATAAAGTGTCGATACTAAAGAAAGACAGGAGGGTGAAAATGTGAGTCAATTACAGGGATCTAAACAAGGCATACCAAAAGGATGATTTTCCTTTAATGCATATAGATGTGCTAATAAATAGTGTCGTAAGTTGCGTTAAGTATTTCTTCATGGATGGATTTGCTTGGTATAACCAAATTCTCATGTTAATCTCAGATAAGGTGAAAATGACTTTTATCACAGAATGGGAAATGTATTGCTACAAGGTGATGCCATTTGGGCCAAAGAACACGAGAGTGACATATCAGTGAATGGCGACTACCCTCTTACATGATTTGATTCATAAATAGGTAGAAGTGTATGTGAAGTTGAAAACTAAGAAATATCACTTTAAAGCTCTAGATAAATTCCTAAAGAGCGTCGATGAGTACAACTTAAGGTTAAATCTGAAGAAGTATGTGTTTGGGGCTATCATCGATAAGCTATTAGGACATGTGGTAAGCAAGAAGGGAATCAGGTAGATTCATATAAGATGAAGGCAATTGAAGATATGCCTGCACCAAAGACAAAAAAAGAGAACAAGTTTTTTTTGGTCATTTGCAATACATTAGCCAATTTAGAGTAAGACTAAATCCCATTTATGAGTCGATCTTTAAATTTTTAAAGAATGATCAGCAGGTGAAGTGGAATGAACAATGTCAAAGGGCCTTGTAGATAATAAAAAAGTATTTGGCTCACCTGCCAGTATTAAAGCTTTTGAAGAATGGAAAGTCACTAGCTTTGTATCTAACAATAGAAGATGATTCTATTGTGTGATGTTAGCTTAGGAAGACAAAATAGGAAACGAACATGCAGTGTACTATCTTAGAAAGAAGTTATTGTCCTATGAAATAAAGTATAATCAGGTGGAGAAAACTTGTTTGGCACTAGTTTGAAGGACCAAGAAACTGAGGCATTATTTTCAATCATATTTCTTGGAAGTGGTTTTAAAGCTTAATCTGATTAAGTACTTACGTGAGGCTTGATGGACTAGGATAGTTAATCCTAAGTTTTAGACCTCTTTTGATCTTGACAAAGGAGATTGATCAATCTTAATGTTTCCATTAAGTGTTATTTTGCAGAATTAAGTTAGATTTTTAATTGAAAGTTGGATGGAGTTCATAATCTTCAAGAAGGAAAAGTTCATCCAAATTCACAGACAACAACTTTTAATTTGCGACCGCGACTTAGCTCAAGAATAGAGTGAAACTAGGCTAGACAAATTTGCCGGCATCATCTATGTCGCGACTCACCCAAAGACCTGAATGTCAAAGTTGCAGACGAATTAGAAGTCACTGTTGTGACCGCGAATTTCATAGTGATTGAAGAGGGAACCAAGTCCATAACCATAACGTGTCAAGAGTCCCAAGTATCCCTTGAAGAATAAAATTCACAAGAGCGACATTATGGGTAGCGTCCGTGATTCATGAAGATGAAAATTCTCCTTCAAACAGAAGAATTCGCGTCTCAGTCGTGCCTTGTACAAGGACTGATCGTGACCACAAAATTTATAGGCAATTAAAAAGTAATGACAATATTTTCCTGATGGACCAATGAGGAGCTGACATGTAGACTAGCCATTAGACACAAACGGGATTTTTTGCTGCAATTTTTGGCTCCCATATGGAAATTAGAATGTCGCGACCATGAATCTGTAGTCGTGACCGCGACTCTCGCCTGTCATGCAATTAATGCAGAATTTGCCTAGCATGTTTTAAAGATTTAATGAGCTTCATAGTCTAAAGTCTCTTTGGTGGGTATTAGCTATAAATACTCCACTAAACAGATGTAAATGCAAGAGAATTCATCAATTTGTAACAAAACTCTTGTAAATTTGCTATTCGTTCTTTCAATTCTTCTTTATGCTTTAGTGTGAGCCTATAAAAATACTTGAGAAAGGTTTTGGTGTGAGCCTGTGAGGTGTGAGCCTATGAAAACACTTAAGAGTGGTTTTAGTGTGAGTCTTAGAAAACACTTGTAAAATGTTGTTATGTGAGCCTTGGAAACACAAAGTGTAAAAGTTAGGTGTGAGCTTGGAAACACCATTTTGAGTGAGTGAAACACCTAAATTACAGAGAATTGGGGAGTGGACATAGGGTAGATTAATTCTCGAACCACTATAAATCCTTATGTCTCTTTTTTACTCTTTCTTTATGGCTCATTTTAATTTTTATTTAAACACCAATTCAGTCCCCCTTCTTAGTGCCTAGGGCCAACAAGTGGTATCAGAGCCAAGTCTCACTAACAAGCTTTAATTGGGTGAACAAAGTTCATGGCACAAGAGGGAATCCACTAACACTTCAAGCCCTACTTTGAAGGATCAGACTATACTCATTGGAAGTATAGGATGGAGATTTATCTTGACACAAATGTAGTGGACTTTTAGGATATAGTTGTCAAAGAATGGAAGCCACCCTCT
Organism: Omphalea diandra; assembly: GCA_949677035.1. NCBI lineage: Eukaryota > Viridiplantae > Streptophyta > Magnoliopsida > Malpighiales > Euphorbiaceae > Omphalea > Omphalea diandra. Next base: position 5,305 of record CATIWR010002877.1, on the reverse strand, counting down.
AAAGTAGTGGATGGAATTTAAGAACTCATTCTAAGGGAAGATTGGGTTAAAGCCCATAGGAGTTCAAATGGCAAGAACAAGAGAGTAATGACCATTCTTCTAAGCTCTCTCTCTAAGGAAGAGATTGGAAGAGTGCAACATTGCCAAACAGCTCATGCCATTTGGAAGACTCTTGAAAACTATCATGAAGGCACAACACTTGTTAAATCAAGCAGATTGGAGATGTATGTGATGGAATGAGAGCTCTTCATGATGAAAGACCATGAAATCATCACCAAAATGATGAATAGACTTTTATCCATCATCACAAAAATAAAGAAATTCGGAAGGACTCTCACCAACTATGAGGTAAACATGAAAATCCTTAAAACTCTTCTATTAGATAAGTTTGGTCCATGAGTGTTCAACATTCAAGAGTCTAACCCAGAGATTGAAAAGGTTCTTATGGATGTTGATAAGCAAACTCTTAACTTATGAGTTAGCCTTACAAAAGGATGAACAAATGAAGAAATTAAAGGGCCAAGGAGAAAAATCATAAAAAGAAAGAAGAACCTTGGCACTCAAATCCTCAACCAAGGAGAATGAGGTAGAAACTACCTCTAGTGATGAAGAGAGTGACAAAGAAGAAGAAGAGCTAGCAAGGCTCTCCAAAAGGACTAAGGAGTTAATTAGAAGAAGAAAAGAGAAAAGAAGCTTCAAGAAGACAACTCCTAATCCTAAAGAGAAATCTAATGAAGTCACTTGCTATGAGTGTGGCAAGCAAGGCCACATCAAATATGATTGTCCCAAGATAAAGAAGAAGAATAGATGGGACAAGGAGAAGAAGAAGAGTTTCTCAACCACTTGGGATGATAGCTCAAGTGAAGATGAAGAAGAAAGAGTAGTTGCCAACATTTGCTTCATGGCATTAGAAGACTCTCCAAATGAGGTAAGTACTTCATCCCACTCTCATTCAGATTTTGATGAGATAGATGAAGAGTTTTTATAGGCTCTTACTATGAGATGTGATAAATACAAATCACAAATGAAGTCTTACAAGAAAAAATGTCTAAAATTAGGGGATGATTATAAATCCCTTAATGATCTTATAAGCGAATTGAGAGCATCAAATGACGAGCTAAAAAAATCTATGGAAAATCTTTCCAAATCATCTTCATCATTGGCTTTATTGAGAAAGAGAATGACTTCCTAAAAGGAGAAGTCATTGAGCATAGAAGCTCAATCTCTAAGTTTCATAAATGAAAGGAAGCCTTTGACTTATTAATTGTGTCTCAAAGGCCACCATTGATTAGACATGGTTTAGGCTTCAATGAAGCCTATTTATCATCACATACTACATTTGTTAGACCATCAGAAACTCAAACCTCAAGTGTTGAGGTAATTGGGAAAAAAAGTGCTCTTAACACTAAGCCTCGTAAGCCTAAGGGCAAAGGGAAGGCTCCTCAAAGCTCAAGAGCCAATACTCAAAGAGCCAATCATGCTTACATGTATAACAAAAAGTATGCTTACACACACAAACACAAACAATTCTCTACTACTTCTCATCATTCATGCATATGTATGCACTCTCATAATCAAAGTATGAGAAGGCCTCCTACTCATACTAAGTTTATGCATAGGAGAAAGACTCACAAGTCTAAACTCCAATGTCATTATTGCATGAAATTTGGGCATGTTAATATTCATTGTTTTATTAGGAAGGCTTACCTCAAATTAGAGGACCCTTCAACTCCTAACCTCCTAAGACCTAAGTATGCTTGGGTACCTAAGAAAAGGTGACTTGCTTTTATTATGTAGGGAAGTGTGGCAACCACCAATAAATCAAGCAATTGGCATATGGATAATCGATGTTCTAAGCATATGACTGGAAATAGAAAGCTATTCACGACGTTGAAGGAAAAAAAAGGGTGGAGATGTCACTTTTGGTAACAATGCTAAGGGTAAGGTAATTGGCATTGGAACCATTAGTACGAATGGTTATTCCTTGATTGATAATGTTTTATTAATTAATGGCTCACAACATAATTTGTTGAGTGTAAGTCAATTGTGTGACAAAGGTAATAAAGTCACCTCGAATCACCACATTAGTGGATGATGAGGTCATTTTTAAGGGTGAAAGGAAATTCAATACCTACTCAATTGACTTAGACAATTTGACTAACCAATCTTTTAAGTATCTTATGTCTTTGAGCAATGAAGCTTGGTTATGCCAAAAAAGGCTTGGACATGCAAGCATGGATCTCCTACAAAGCCTATCTAAAGGAAAGTTAGTGGAAGGACTTCCCAAGCTAAATTTCACTAAAGACAAGACATATGGTCCTTGCAAATGGGGAAGCAACATCAAGCCTCCCACAAAGCTAAAAATGCTGCAAGTTCTTTTAGATCTCTTTAACTAATTCATATAGACTTGATAGGACCCACTAGATGTGCTAGCTTAGGTGGAAAACATTATGCACTGGTCCTAGTTGATGATTACTTTAGGTATACTTAGGTGCCCTTTTTAGCTCATAAGAATGATACTTTTGATGCTTTCAAAAGTTTTGCAAAAAAAAGTTCAAAATGAAAAGGTTACCTCATTTCTTCTATTAGAAGTGACTGTGGAAAGGAATTTCAAATTGAGTATTTTGAAACATATTGTTTGGAGAATGAAGTTTTCTATAATTTTTCAACTCCTAGAACATCACAACAAAATGGTGATGTAGAGAGAAAAAATAAAACACTAGTAGAAATGGCTAGAACCATGTTCAATGAGTATTCTTTATCGAATTACTTTTGGGCCAAAGCCATTAATACTTCGTGTTATATTGCAAATAGACTTTTTAAAAGACTCATTCTCAATAAAACATCTTATGAGCTATGGAATGGTAGAAAACCCAAGATCTCATAGCTAAAAGTATTTAGGTGCAAGTGCTATATATTGAATACCAAGGATAATATTGGGAAATTTGATTCTAAAACCAATGAAGGTATATTTTTAGGCTATTCCACCTCTAGCAAGGCTTATAGTGTAACGACCGTATTCATATTTGCTCTGATACCAATAATTGTAACAACCATATTCATATTTGCTCTGATACCAATAAATGTAATGACCATTTTCATTTGAAAATAAATGTAATGACCACTTGTGTTTATAAATCATGTTGCTCTAATACCAATAAACGTAACGACCATATTCATATTTCACATAACTCATATTGCTCTGATACCAATAAATGTAACAACCATTGATACCACTGAATGTTAGCATTTTTTTCTACCACAATCTGTAATGCTATAATCGGTACCTATCAGAGCACTCAACATCCGGGATTGGACCATCGGCCCTGCGATGTCATACACACCAGGATTTGCACGTCTGCCCCGCATATGCTTGAGCCCTCTCTGATACCAAAACTGTAACATCTAAATTCATTTGCCAAACCAATAACTGTGATATCCATTGTTCTTATTTGTAAATCAACTTTGATACCACAAATTGTAATGTCACAATGTGGCTACAGTTCGTACCTATCAAAGCACTCAACATTCGGGATTTGCCCATTGGCCCCGCGATGTCATATATACCGGGATTTCCACGCCTGCCCCGCGTGTGCTTGAATCCTCTGATACCACCAACTGTAACTATCGTCTTCAGTTGCAAATCATGGCATTTCATGTTCAGAAATGCATACACCTTAAGGTTTTTTCATCATACATATATAATCCCATATGTATTTAATGTACACATGTGTTAACTAATGTCAGGACTAGTGACCATAACTAGTTCCTATCAAATGTATGTACATGACGCAAGGAGAGAGAGTTGGAATTTAGCTGACGACCTGTGTTCCATATGTCTCTATACAAAACTTTATGTACCAAAGTGTCCAAAGTCTATGCTTCGGTATCTGAAACATAATTGCGATTTGGTGAGTCACGACTTAGTGAATAAAAACAATAATCAAATCCTCATGGTATAATCCATAATCAAATATTATCAAGATACATTGCAAGTATAATAATTGACTATGCAAGTGTAAATGCAATAGCTTTGTTTTTGTCGTGACCGAGCAAGGCAAACATTGCTCCCGAGATATTCATGTGATTCATGTAACATATGATTTGGGACCTATTGTTCCATCTTCCTGTAATTTGCAAGTGTTTGACAGGTCAGTCACAACGCCCCTTTTAGTTCCATATGCAAGTGCTTATTCATAAATGATATGCCAAGTAATCATTAAGAGCATTTAATTCTCACTTGGCCTGTATTCCCATGTAACATGTAACAATTCAATCAAATATACTCGTAATAGAATATAATCATATTATTTCCATGTAACATATAACAATTCAATCATATATACATGTAATAGAGTATAATCATATCATACAATTATCACATACACCCATTAAATCCAATTATGGTTTTTACTCACACACATTGAATCCAATTATTGTTTCTACTCACCTTTTGATGTGACCAACCTTTATGGTAGGGCTTCTTCAAAGTATCAAGATCGTAACATTTGATACATACATGGTTATAAGTATATCAAAATGATTATGAATGCTTGGTATGCAGTTATGGCATGATTCATGCAAGTGTACCTAGTGTTTATACATATTTTCCTTATATGACAGCCTGAGCTTGCTACACGATCACAACAATAACTCTCGATATACTTATCCAAATGGCTAGATTCTTCTTTTCAAACAAACTAGACATATAATGGGACAACATATTCAAATTTCAGGCTAATATTAGATACACATAAAATGTGGTGAATTTTTAAGTTCTGCCCTGTTGCAATGTCATCTCAGTTTGAGTAGGTCTTACATTCTTGGGAATATCTCAAATTTTACTAGTCCAATTGCAATAATATTCTACATCAGTTACAAAACATATAAATGAACATTTTTCATGTTTTTACTGATTATCCAATTTAGTCCATAAGGTCACCAAAACAAAAGACCAATCTCAGGGCAAGTAGGTTCATAACATGTTGACAACCAGTCATGATAAAAAGATAATATCTCAGCAACCATGTTGGATTTGACAACAATATTTCACAGAAATGTAGATAAGACATAAATATACAACTTTCAAGTTTGGACCATCACTAAATTTTGAGTTGAGCATCAGTAAATTCTTGGAAAACCAAATTAAAAGAAAGATGGTGTGTCATCCGAGTACAGAGTCAGTCCCAATCAATGAGCCATATCTCTTTCCACACAACAAATTAATCAAAACTGCTTAACAAGTATTTAGAGGGAATATAACCCTACAAGTTTCATATTTTTTCAATCTATCAAAATCAGAATA
>CATIWR010002857.1:0-28584 GCA_949677035.1 Omphalea diandra | reverse complement strand
GGGAGATACTCAAGAAATTTGGCATGGATGGTTGCAAGGTAGCAAAAACTCCAATGAGTGGTACCATCAAGCTAGATAAAGACGAATCGGGCAAAATGATAGATGAAAAGAGATATCAAGATATGATCATATCTCTGCTTTATCTTACTACTTCTAGGCCATATATCATGTTTAGTGTTTGCATGTGTGCTAGGTTCTAATCCTCTCCTAAAGAGTCTCATCTGTTAAAAGGATTTTTAAATATTTGCATGGCACAATTCACTTAGGGTTATGGTATCCTAGGAATTCTTCCTTTAGTCTCGTAGGATATTCAGATGCGGATTATGCAGGTAGCTTATTAGAAAGAAAAAGCACTTTCAAAACTTGCCAATTTATAGGTAAATGCCTAGTTTCTTGGTTCAGTAAAAAATAAGTGTTGGTTGCCTTGTCTACAGCAGAAGCCGAGTATGTGGTGGCAGGTTGTTATTACACCTAAGTCCTTTGGAAGAAACAATAATTAAAGGATTTTGGCAAAGTGATCAATCACATTCCTATTAAATGTGATAACACAAGTGCTATTAATCTCTCTAAAAATCTTATTCAACACTTTAGGAGCAAACACATAGATATTAGACATCATTTTCTTAGAGATCATATGCAAAATGGTGATGTTGTGTTAGAATTTATTGACACAAATCATCAACTTGCATATATTTTCACTAAACCTCTAAATGAAGAAAGGATGAACTTCATTAAGAAAGAATTGGGAATGCTTGATGGAAGTTCCCTAAAGTGAAAATTTTTATATGTGATATTGCTATGTGTATTGATATTTGTTGATTTATGATATTTGTGGTTGATATAGTTAAATGGATCACAATTTTTTCAAAATTCAACTATTTTTCATTGCTGACTCATAATTCGGGGTCGCTATCCTTCTTTCATGGTCGCGAATTACAAGTCAATTTCACCCGGCTGTCAAACAGCAATTCGCAGTCGCGAAATTTCTGCTCCATCACAAATTTTGGTCAAATTTTCAAATTTTAACCGTTAAGGCACGTATTCCTAAGGAAAATTTGTCTGTTACTCACATTTTTCAGAATTCACTGTGCGACTCATGAATTCAATGATGCGAATTAGAGTAACTGCCTAGACATTTAAGTGATTTGACTACCAACCGTTACTAACTCTTCATTAATTCATTTCTAGTCGTTTATAGTCATTTTTACACCCCTTCAAAGGCTATAAATACCCCCTTTAACAATGACATTCTCACTACTATTCCAGACATCTTCACTCTCTCAAATCTCTCTAAAATTCTCCCAAACCCTCTTCCTCTCTTGTTATGGCTCCAAAGAAGTTTTTTAGAGCAGACAAAGGGAAAACAATGGCTCAACCCTCTGCAACCCCTACCCTCCATAGCATGAAAGGAGTTACTAAGGAAGAAAAATATAGGTTCAAAGCCAACTTTTCCAAGATCATTCTTCCAAACAAGATATCCTTAACTTTTATGCAGGAAACCTTGGGTATCAATGCCAAAATACGAGCTTTCCTCTCAAATTTGGGCTAGAACGAGTTCATCTTTCAAAATGAACCCAGTTACGAAGAGGTTGTGTGGGAGTTTATGTGCACTGTACAATTGAGTCAAAAAGTCGATTCAAGAGCAGGGTAATAAGGGTTAGTGTTTCGAGCCTTTGGCGACCCTTTTAACATTACCTTCAACCAACTCTCTACTCTGTTTAATTTACAAGTCGGAGAAAGCATCCCTTTCATAATCTCCGCACCTGATGTTATATATTCCAAGTTTTAGTCAGAAATCTCCATCGAAACCAAACACGACCCCCGCTCTTCATTATCTAAACACATCAATCCCTATCCCTTTGGATACTCCATCGTATCATCACCTTTTTTTGTAAACACAAGAGGTGATGGTAATGATAAAGTGTCTCAAAAAGACTTAGCATTCCTTTTTTGTCTTGTAAAAAATAAACCTATCTAAACTGGTCGGTACCTTGCGGATTAATTGATTTATATGAGTACCAAACCCAAAAACCAATTTTTGCTGCCTTCACATATCACTGTCATATACTGTTTTGTTGGAGCCCTTGATGAGAAAAAAGAAAAATTCCTCACCAAAAAACTTCTACCATCCTAAAACTTTCTAGATCTCACCTACCTTATAAATGCCAAGGCCATTCATCTGGAGACCTATGCGTATACCCTTGGTGTAGTAGGAGAAAAGAAGATGGAAACCTCACAAGCTTCAAAAAGAAAGCGACTCTACATTGAAGAAGGCACAATTTAAGTCTTTCCTCCTCAACCAAAACTAAAGACTAAGTTATTTGTTGCCTCCATTGATTGCAAATTGGATAAATTGATGAGGATGATGAAGAGGAGATTCCTATTTCTATCACATCGTCACAGTGATATGGTGGATCTTCAAGAGAAACTAGGGGTTCCTCCTTGTCATCTTCCGGGCTTCATCGAATTTAAAGATACGCAAGATGGAGATGATAATGAAGACGAAGTTGAGGATAAAGATAAAGTCGAAGGAGCGACACAAGAGCAAAAGGAAGCATCTTTTGGAGATGATGATGATTCTCCTACTCTCTAGATTAGGAATCCTTTGTATTTTTCTTGCTTTTGTTTATATTTCAAACTTGTGTGATCCCATAGTGATATATATAAAAAGGTTATTTCTTTTCAAATCATTATATTATGTGATTGATGAATTTTTTCTTTACATTTTGCATTCTTATTTTGCTCCTTATGTATACTTATGCTTATTTTTCATTTCTCCCTTTCACATCTTTTTGATATTGCCAAAGGGGGAGAGATAGTAATAACTTACGATTAAAGGGAAGAAAATAATAAAACTTAAAACATAAGTTGAAGGGGAGCACCATAACTTCATACTTAAGTTTTTTCAATGATTGAATGTCATACTTAGGAAATTTTTACCTTAAGTATTATTCATAGAAATTTTACTTTAACTTCACTCCAACTTAATATTTTTGCATTATTTTCCCTTTGGATGAATCTAAGTTGTCAAAATAAAAAAGGGGGAGATTGTTGGACTATGATGATTAATCCTAAGTCTTAACCACTTTTGATCTTAACAAAGGAGATTAATCAATTCTAATGATTCAAGTAAGTGTTGTTTTGCAGTTTTTTATTAGTCTCTATATTTGAAGTTGGATGAAGTACTTAATCTTCAAAGAAAGCAAAGTGCCACCTAATTCGGGACTGCAATTTCATAAAATCGCGACCGCGAACTAGATTAAGGCATGTTGACAAATTGGATAGATGGATTCGTGACCCACTTCTCTGTCATGACCAATTTAAAGAAAGGAGAGCCAAAGTCACAAACGAATTCACAGTGAGTGTCACTCCTTAGTCACGACCGCGAAATTCAAAGTAACTCAAGAGGGAATGAAGTCCACAACCACAACTTGATAAGTGTCCCAGGTGACCGTTGGAAGACAAAAATAGCGATGACAACTTATGGGTAGCGACCGCGAATCATGAGAAAGAAGATGAACATTTTTGGCAGACGATTTCGCATCCTGAGTCGCGACCTGTACAAGGAAAATTGCGATCGCTACTTTTGTGAGCAGGTGAAAGACAATAACTATATTTTCCTAGTGAACCAATGGGAAGATGACACGTGGACTAGTCGTTAAACACAAACGAGGTTTTCCGTCACAAGTTTTGGCTCCCATATGAAAATTGAAAAATCGCGACCGCTAAAGAGTAGTAGCGACTGTGAATGAAGCTTGACAACCATTTAATATAAAAATCTGTCTAGCATACTTTGAAGATTTGCTACCAGTTTTATTGCAACGTCTCTTTGGTGGGTATAGGCTATAAATACCTCACCAAATAGATGTAAATGCAAAAGAATTCATTAATTTGTAACCCAAACTTTTGTAATTTTGCTATTCAATCTTTTCTCTTCTTTAGGTGATTGTTTGGTGTGAGCATAAACACCATTTATAAAGGTTGTAGTGTGAGCCTGTAAAAACACTAAAAGAGGTTGTTGTGTGAGCCTTAAAAACACAAGTATAAAAGATTGTTGTGTGAGTCTAAAAAACACAAGTGCAAAGATTATTGTGTGAGCCTTTAAACACAAGTGTAAAAGTTTGGTGTGAGCTTGACAACACCATTGTAAGATAATGAAACACCCAATTGCTGAGAATTGGAGAGTGGACGTAGGGTCAATTATATCCGAACCACTATAAATCTTTTGTCTCTATTCTACTAATTTTCTTTCTTGTCATTTCGTTTTAATTTTTATACACCAATTCAACCCATCATTTTTGGTGTTTAGTGCCAACACGCTTGATACTAACAAAATTTAACACAATATTGTACATAATAAATTTTATTGAGAGAAGTTATATAGAACAAATTTAGTGAATACAAAAAATTACATGACAAAAATATTACTTAAGTATATATTTTTTTACAAGTTTCATATGCAACATACGAGTTATATATATATTTGAATCCATCCACTATGATTTTAATTTGATTCGAATATTAGTTCGAACAATAATTATTATTTAAAATAGAAATTCAAATATATTATTCATTTCATTTAATTTAGATATTTCAATTTTTTAATTTAATTTATTCAATATTTTCCTCACCCTACTTCTTCTATGAGGAGAAATATGATTTTTAGTTTTCAGTCTATCCTCTTACAACTAAACATAACATGCATACCCTAAAGATATTTAAAATCATGTCATAAGAATATATTTTTTGACTTGATTGACACACTCCTTTTGTTAAAATAATTAAACGAACCTTCATCGGGTAATATTTTTGAATCTCAAATGGGTCTAATTGTTCCAACATAAATATAATTTTAATTAAAATTGGTTTATATTGATAAAAAATAATTAAAAAAAATGCATTGTACATGTCTAGATGCTTTGAGAGTTGGATTGGAAGTATTGAATTATCAATAAGCCTTCTTTTCTTTATTAACCAAATACATTGATGAGATTCTCTAAAATTTCTTCAAAATTATGAAAATTCTTAGTTTATATTAAGTTTTAAAATTATAAAAAATTATTTTAAGGAGATCTGAATAAATTAAAGATTTTTTTGAGATAAGATTGAAAGATGAAGAACTTGAATTTAAAATTAAACTCGAATCGAGATATGTGTTTCTTTTATTTTCTTCATACATCATTCCCTTTGCCAAAATTCAAAACCCTAAATTATCTTTCTTCTTTCCCTCTCTTTATACCAAAAAATCTCCTTATGTACTAAAACTTTCCCTAGCTGTGTGGTCTGATCATGCCTTCGCTTTCTACAACCCAAAAACTGCAAAAAATATCTTGTTTCTTATCAAAACAGCAACATTTTAGGGTTTGTCTCCAATTCCAAGACTGAACCCATTTCCTCTATTACTCCATTGTGAATGATCTAAACTTTTAATAGTTGTTACTATTTACTACAATGTCTGATGATATGTTGATACATTTTCCCTCTAACTCTTCTAATCAATCGGACCAGTCTTTACCCACTAAGATTGCCAAACTCGAAGCTCGTATGGTGGGTAAGGCCTCCTCTATTGCCTCCATCCCTCCCCAGCCTCAGCAACTGTTGCAACAACCCACTTGGCCCTCAGTCCCCTCTACAGTGAAATTTGGGCCGGCCGAAGACTTGGCTGAGCAGATTAGTTCTAGTGATTCTGATGATGATGTAAGCCTCCTTCTCTTTATTCTTGTCTTGCATTTGTTATTAGTGTCTTGTTGGAACTGTCAAATTTGTATGGTGGAATTTCTTGGTTTACTATTGAATTCATGGTGAATGAGTCAAATGATGGAAATTATAATCTTACAATTCTCTGAAATCAGACTACATTTGCTAGGTTTATTTTCTGTCTGCTCATGGGTGTGTAAGATGCCATGGCCCACAGCATCTCCGGATCAAAATCCTCAAGTTCTTTGATCAAGGGTTTAAGGGCTTATAATGTTATGATCAACGGTTTAAGGGACTTATAATGTTATGATCACGGGTTTGCAGCTTCTATCACACATTGAATGATAATAGATGATTACTTGAATTTCGAATGTGGTTTTTCCTTTTTTGCTTAATTACAGAGGATGAAATTGGTTGCCTGAATTCACATATTCAGCTTGCATTTTCAAAAGTTGCAACCCAAGATTTTGGTTTGCTGTATCAATTGCAATAATCTTGAATAATTCTTCTACGGAAATTGGTGCAATCAATTAGAGTCATTGATGAGTAATGCTGGATAAATAAATTTGTCTCCCATTTTGCAGAAATTCAATTAATTAAAAGGAATAGGATTAATTAATTAATTCTGAAAAAGATGGATCTTAATTTGGCAGTATCTTCAGCAACATTTTTGGGCATTTATCTATATTGACTGGATGGTTTCCATGCTTGGAAAGAATGATGCTGATTCAATTCATATGTTACATTATCTTTGGGTAGAAATAGTGCACAACTGCTGACGCAATTTTGTACATCTATTTATGTATGTTTGCGTGTGTGGCAAGTTATATTTTGCATATTAAGTTGACCAGTGAATAACATAAATACATGTTTATTATTTTTCTTGGTGGCAATTGGTTATCATTGTTGGCTTGTTCTATTAATAGGTTTTTTATTTACATGAAAATTTCTCATTGGAGATACCCATTGTACATTTGTCTTTCATTTCATTCTGCCAGAATGGTGGAGAATTTCTTATACAAGCAAACTCTCAAAAGCGCCAGAGAACACAAGAAGATGATCATTCAGTCTTTGAACATCTCGAGGTGGATTGATAATTGGCTATTTAATCTGATTGGAAATCTAAGATTTACACTTTTACTAATACTGTAGCCGTGTATTTCACTTGTACTTTTATCTTAAATATACTGTAGCCTTGTATTTCACTTGTATTTTTCTACTCCCTCTTTTTGTACTTTATGACCTTTTTTGGTCTTATTTTCAGTTCATCTTGTTATTGATTTCTAAAACTAAATGTTAGGATCATTATTTTGATTTCATAGGGATTTATGTTATTGAATTGCTTACCTATGTTTCCTTTACTGTAACTTATCTTTTGAACTTCATTTTGGAAACAATATTTGCATGCTAATGTTTTATTTACTTTATAAAAAAGATGACCCAGGCAGTGGCTGATGTAAGGCAAAAGACTGGGGAAACCGTGGAGACCAAGACCAGTGTTGTTGGAAATAGAAGAAAGCAAGGGCGTGGTAGGGGGAACTCAGTTTCAGGTAGGGGTCGTGTCTCCAGGATCAATGATCAGATGAGATCGCAAATTTCTGCTTCAACAACATTACCCTCAAATGGACAGCTTGAGAACTCATGCGATAAGGTATGCAATTCTTGGCATATGAGTCTTCTATTCATTGTCATCATCTTATTGCAACTGTTGCCTTCACCTTAATTTTGTATGTTTATCCAGTTATGGATATTATAACAGTCAAATAATTTTAAACATTCTACTGAAAGAGTGGGGGGGAGGGGGGATGGGATCAATCCATTCTGTTTACACTATTATTGATAAAGAACACACTACACGACACCCTAGGAACTCTTTATATGAATTGTTAACTTTGCCTAAAAAAGTTAGAAAACAAGTTGTAGAAAATCATATTAGAACTCTATGGAAACTAAATCCTTAAAACTCTAACCTCGAAGATGCCACAAAAGTTGATCATTTCCTTGACAAGTCTAGATTTGTATTCTACTAAGAACACACCAACCTCACTTGCCCCACTCTTTTTGATTTTCGGTGGTACAAAGATATTTTCCTCACAAAATTATTTACTCGTACTGATTGTTTTCATGCTTTTTGGAAAGAAAGATTTCTTTCTGGTCTACCTACTCTTTTCGCAGAACGTGTACGTTCTCGAATGAGGGGGATAACAGGGGTCATTGATTATGATAATCTCACCTATGGTGAGATCATTAATTACATTAATAATGAAGGCCTTGCTATTTGTAATGATTTGAAACTCAAAGCTAAACTTAAAAATGAACTCAAAGGTGAAAAGAAAGAATTAGGAGATTTTTGTAAACAATATGGTTATGAAAAAATCATTCCACCATCTTCCTCTAAAGGGAAAAAGAAAGTTTTTAAAAAATCAAGAAGACAGTTTTCAAATGATCAATTTTATAAAAATCCTAGAACAAAACCTTCTTCTTCAAAACATCACAAATCTAGAGAAGAAGGAAGAAAATCTTTTAAAAAACAATATGTTGCTCCAGTTTGTTTCCAATGTGGTAGAGTTGGTCATTTCAAAAATCAATGTTTTATGAAAGAAAAAATTAATGCTCTTGATATCTCTGATAAATTAAAAAAATAAATGATTAATTTATTGTTAAGCAGCTCCTCTGAAGAAAGTGATTTTAATGATATTTTTCAAGTTCAATCCTCAAAAAATGAAACTATTTCTGAAGATAATGATATTTGTGAATGTGAAGGACCTTGTGTCTGTAATATTAAAACTATTAATGTTATTACTAGGGATACTTCTTTACTTTTTGATGTTATTGAAAAAAATAGAAGATCTTGAAATTCAAAAAGAATATTTGTTAAAATTAAAAGATATTGTTAATAACAAACCTACAATATCCTTTGAACAATATAATATTAATAATATTTTCAAATGTTTTGAAGTTAAAACTTCTGTTCCTACTATTATAGAACTTCAAAATGAAATTCAATATATTAAAAAGAAAATTCTTGAATTAAAAAATGAAAACAGTTTAATAAAACAAGAAATTTTAAAAAGTTGTGTTTCAGCAGTTATTCAAAATCAAATTTCTCAACCAAGTATTTCTTATGAAGTTGCTGGTAAAGCTAATAATGTTCCAGCGGAAAAATTTTTAAATATTATTTCAAAAATAAATCATCAAAAATGGATTGTTATTAATTTAGTTATTAATAATGATTTTCATTTAAGCACTACTGCTATGATTGACTCATGAGCAGACATGAATTGTATTTAAGAAAGTCTTATTCCTACAAAAACTACTGAGAGACTTTACACTGCTAATGGTGAAAAACTTAACATTAACTACAAACTTTCAAATGCAAAAATTTGTTGTGATGGAGTTTGTTTTAAGTCTCAATTTGTTTTATCAAAAAATATTACTCCTGGCGTTATTTTAGGAAATCCTTTTACTACTCTCATTTATCCTTTTGTTGTTAATGAGAAAGGCATTTCAAAATTTATTTTTGGAAAAGAAATTTGTTTTAAATTTGTTCAACCTATTTTAACTAAAAATATAAATTTATTACAAGAAGTTTCTATTTTTCCTGAGATAGACTTTGTTAATAATAAAAAGAAACAAATTAATTTCTTATCTAAAGAAATAAAAATTTTAAGAATTGAAGATAATCTTCAAAGTAGTTTTGTTCAAAATAGAATTAAGAAAATTGAAGAATTATTTACTAATAATGTTTATGCTAACATTCCTAATGCTTTTTGGAATAGAAAACAACACATTGTTACTTTACCTTATGCTAAAGATTTTAATGAAAAATTTATTCCTACTAGAGCACACTCTATTCATATGAATGAAGAATTGCTCATTCATTGTCAAAAGGAGATACAGGATTTGATTAATAAAGGATTAATTAGAAAATCCCTTTTTCCTTGGAGTTGTTCTGCTTTTTATGTTAATAATGCTGCTGAAAAGGAACGAGGAGTTCCTAGACTTGCTATTAATTATAAGCCTCTAGAATGGATTAGATATCCAATTCCTAATAAGAGAGACTTACTTAAGAGACTTTATGATGCTAATATTATTTTCAAATTTGATATGAAATCTGGATTCTGACAAATTCAGATTGAATAATCAGATAAATATAAAACCGGATTTAATGTCCCTTTCCGACATTATGAATGAAATGTTATGCCTTTTGGTCTTAAGAATGCTCCTTCTGAATTTCAAAGAATTATGAATGATATTTTAAAAGATTGTAGTAAATTTTCCATTATATATATTGATGATGTTTTAATTTTTTCAAAAACTATTGAACAACATTTTAATCATCTCAACAACTTTTTTAACATTATTCAAGAAAATGGTTTAGTTATTTCTGCTCTTAAAATGAAGTTTTTTCAAACAAAAATAAGATTTTTAGGACATGCTATTTTCCAAGGTACTATCAAACCTATAGATAGAGCTATTGAATTTTCAGATAAATTTCCTGATGAAATAAAAGACAAAAATCAGTTACAAAGATTTTTAGGATGTGTTAATTATGTTGCTGATTTTTATAAAGGCATTAGACAACTTTGTAAGCCTTTATTTCAGCGTCTTAAGAAAAATCCTTTTCCTTGGACTTTGAAGCATACCAAAATTGTTCAAACCATTAAACATGTTAAGAAACTTCCTTGTTTGTCTATTCAACACCCTGATGCCTTTTTAATCGTTGAAACTGATGCTTCTGATATTGGTTATGGAGGAATACTTAAACAAAAATTACCAGACCAAATACAAGAGTCTCTAGTTAGGTTTCATTCAGGCTACTGGAACTACATACAGAGTAATTACTCTACTATTAACAATGAACTTCTTTCTATTGTTTTATGTATTACCAAATTTGAAGATGATTTAGTTAATAAAAAGTTTGTATTAAGAATTGACTGTTCTGCAGCCAAACACGTTCTTGAAAAGGATGACAAGCTATTTTAAGCAATTTTGATTTTAATATAGAATATATCAAAGGAATTTCTAATTCTCTTCCTGATTTTTTAACAAGAGAATTTTTGCAGGGAATTCCCAACTCACAACCATTTTAGCCAACTCAACATGTCAAAGAAGAAATTATCAAACCTAGACCTTTTTCCAGCCAGCAGCCCAAGCCCAAACAAAAGCCCATAAAATCAGACTGTTAATTCCCCTGCTACACTTGTTAATCCAACACATATTAATCTAACCTCTTCTTCTGCTGGGCCTTCTAGCAGTAAGAAAATAAAAAGAAAAATAAAAATAAGGATAAAGAAGAAAAACCTCCACTTTCTCTCGAGTGGTGGCTAAAGAATCTTTTATTTATTTTCAAAAGCTCAATATGATACAGATCTGTTTTATTAAGCCAGAATATTTTTCAGAATATTTTCCTGCTATCCTTCAAAGAATTTTTAAGCTCAATTTCTTTTACATCCCTCAGCATCCCAATAAGACCTATATTTTTTATGAATTTATCTTGGTAGACAGTAAATCTGCTGAGATTGAATATGTTGTGGATGAAGATGAACTTAGTAGAATTTCATATTCAAAATGTAAGATTACTAAGGTTCTTTTTGCCAAAGATTGGAAAAACCCCAATGATGAACGAAAATTTTCAAAACCTTATCACATTGGTTATTCCTATTGGGATTATCAAGATGCTTGGTTCCTAACTTTTCTAGTTAGACTATTCAATCATTCCTGGTTTTTCTATTTTAACAAGATGAATGTCACTTTTCCTGCCTGGTTTCAAGATTGGTGGCACTATTTTAGCTGACATCATTCGATTGCTCCCATGGTTATTCAAGAAGGATTTAATAAATTTTTAGGAACAATTAAAAGAGCCGCTCAATGTCCTCTTTTATCTTTTACTTCTATTTTTGGTATCCCTTGGATTCTCACTTGGAATTTTAAGACCACCAAAATCTGTCCTGAAGAATGAGAACTTGATCATGAAGTTATCACTCTTTGGAGACATTTTAATGTAAAATGGTGGAACAATTTTAGGACGCCTCAAGCAGATAAAAATTGCGGTTATCAACTGGTTCAAATCTAAGAATGCTGTTGTTCCTTATGTTAGTGTTGAACAACTTGTATTCTTTTCTGCAAAAAGTAAAATTCAAGCCAATCTTTCTTCAGCTACTGACAAGGAGTATAAACAACTTTTGTTAAAACCTTTATCAAAACTCTCTAGTGATCAAGAAGACTCTGAAGAAGAAACTCATTATGCACAGTCAAATGAAGATGACTGCTTTGGATTGCAGCTGGACTCTCAAGTCTAATTTGTTACTTGACAAAATGGTTACTGTTCACTTTTTACTTTGTCGGCCATGTTAAGATTCCTGACAACAGAGTTACTGTTTTCTTTTACTATTCATCTTTTAAATCTGTCTGCCAATTTTAATTCTTGTTTTACAATTGTTAAGTTACTTTTTCGGAATTGTAAGCTTGTTAAGTCCGCAATCCCTTATAAATATCATCTCAGTTTGTGTTTAAGGCAGAACTTGGATAGAGAAGCATATATTTCACAAGCTTTGCCGCCTTCTAGCGTAATCCCTTCTCCTCTCCTGCAGAAACTCTGTAATTTTCTTATTATGTAAATGAAGTTTTCTCTTTTATAATACTGTTTTTATACTATTTTTATATACTGTTTTTATAAGTACGCTCTGTGGTTGCCTCCTATAAGGATCTTCCACGTCAGAAATACTGTTTTATATTACTGTTTTCATAAGTATGCTTTGTGGTTGCCTTCTGTAAGGATCTTCCACATCAGAAATATTGTTATACTATATATATTTAGTGTTGTTTTTATATTTTTGCTTGCGCTGTGCTGTGTTGGTATCAAAGCCTGTGAAATCTTGAGTAACTTTATTTAGGAATTCATAATATTTTTCTCTTAGCATATTTCTTTTATTTTCATCAAATTATTAACAAACCATTTCCATTTTTCTATATTGTAATCTTGTTTTAATTCTGTTCTTAAAAATTCTTTATCAATAGTAAAAGGTTTTGAAATCATATTAATAGTTGAAAATCTCTCCATTTGAGATGGAGATGGCGACATTCTGCTTATATTTTCTGTCACTATTAACATTAGATTCTTCATCTGATTTAGGCTCTCTATAGACGGGCCTAGGTATTTCAGGTGAAAAATCAACTTCTTGTAAAATAGCAGGAGAAGTGGGTTCTCTAAAAGCTTTCACTTCTTTGAAAATTTTGGGCTGGAATAACAATAGGATTAAAAGTAGTAGAAGGACTTCTAGGTAAACTAGATGTTGATCTTCTACTATTTTGAAAGTTTAAAATAGAGGGAGCAAATTGAATACGAATAGATCCATCGGATCTTTCATTAATACTAGAAAGAGCAGACCCAGTCTCAATGGATTGAGGATTAAAAATATCAGCAACATCCCAAGTCCCAGCTTAGCTTAATTCATGCCACCTAAGCTTCTTGGGAACATGAATTTTACTATATTGAGAATTGGCTTCAAAAACAACAGTTTCATTCCTTAAAAATTTACACTTAGATTTAGGATCTATAGTGGTTGTCATAACCTTATAATAAACTCTATATATAATAGCAACAAATTTTGAATTATTAGCAAAATCTATAATTTTTAATTTAATAATTAAAGACAAAGTATCTATTATTTTTCTATCAAACAAAGATATGGAAAAATTAGGATAACAATTAAAATAAATAGGACCATTAGCAAGATTGGATTCTGCCACAGCTAAAACAGAGTTTAAAAAATTTTGATGCCTAGCATCTCTTAAACATAAGAAAACAAGAACATCCAATCCTAATAATCTAAACAGAGGTTTAACAACAACTTGAACCATACCTAGATGCATGAATTTATACTTTTCTCTATATTTTAAAATAGCATCAGGTGACAAGAGATGAATGTTCTTATGTTCATGACTTAAAGAAACTGTTTGCTCAGTTTGTTTAATAACATAATCAGACATAAAATCAAATGAACCAATTTTGTAGATAGAATTAACATCTTTTTTAGGAATAGACCAATTATGTAATTGATTTTCTATTTGGGCAATATTAACTTCTCTAGAGTTTATATCAACATCTGAAGAATATTTTTCTAACAAAGAACTTGGAGCATTCAAAGAGGAAGAAGAAGAAGAAGAAAGATTTCGGAATAGTCTATTCATAGTGGTAAGGATCAAAGTAGGTAAAAACATAATATAAGTCCGTGATATTACTGAGGGACCACCAAGTGGGACCATCCAACAAACAGGTAGGAATAAGGGAGACCGACACTTAAACTGGTTGACCAACACAGTAACAGCACAAAAGTTACTTAAGATTTCACAGGTTCTGATACCAACACAGCACAACGCAAGCACATATATAAAAACAACACTAAATATATATAGTATAACAATATTTCTGCTGTGGAAGATCCTTACAGAAGGCAACCACAGAGCATACTTATAAAAATAATAATATAAAACAGTATTTCTGATGCGGAAGATCCTTATAGAAGGCAACCACATAGCATACTTATAAAAACAGTATATAAAAATAGTATAAAAACAGTATTATAAAAGAGAAAACTTTATTTAGATAATAAGAAAATTACAGAGTTTCTGCAGGAGAGGAGAAGGAATCAGGCTAGAAGAAGGCAAAGCTTGTGAGATATATGCTTCTCTATCCAAGTTCTGCCTTAAACACAAACTGAGATGATATTTATAAGGGATTGCGGACTTAACAAGCTTACAATTTCGAAAAAGTAACTTAATAGCTGTAATACGAGAATTATAATTGGCAGACAGATTTAAAAGATGAATAGTAAAAGAAAACAGTAACTCTTTTGTCAGGAATCTTAACATGGCCGACAAAGTAAAAAGTGAATAGTAACCATTTTATCAAGTAACAAATTAGACTTGAGAGTTCAACTATAATCCAAAGCAGTCATCTTCATTTGACTGTGCATAATCGGTTTCTTCTTCAGAGTCTTCTTGATCACTAGAGACTTTTGATAAAGGTTTTAACAAAAGTTGTTTATACTCCTTGTCAGTAGCTGAAGAGAGGTTGGCTTGAATTTTACTTTTTGTAGAAAAAAATTCAAGCTGTTCAACACTAACATAAGGAACAACAACATTCTTAGATTTGAACCAGCTGATAACCGCATTTTTGTTTGCTTGAGGCGTCCTAAAATTGCTCCACCATTTTACATTAAAATGTCTCCAAAGAGTGATAACTTCATGATCAAGTTCTCATTCTTCAGGACAGGTTTTAATGGTCTTAAAATTCCAAGTGAGAATCTAAGAGATACCAAAAATAGAAGTAAAAGATAAAAGAGGACATTGAGCGACTCTTTTAATTGTTCCTAAAAATTCATTAAATCCTTCTTGAATAACCATGGGAGCAATCGAATGATGCCAGCTAAAATAGTGCCACCAATCTTGAAACCAGGCAGGAAAAGTGACATTCATCTTGTTAAAATAGAAAAACCAGGAATGATTGAATGGTCTGACTAGAAAAGCTAGGAACCAAACATCTTGATAATTCCAATAGGAATAACCAATGGGATAAGGTTTTGAAAATTTTCGCTCATCATTGGGGTTTTTCCAATCTTTGGCAGAAAGAACCTTAGTAATCTTACATTTTGAATATGAAATTCTACTAAGTTTATCTTCATCCATAACATGTTCAATCTCAGCAGATTTACTGTCTACCAAGATAAATTCATAAAAAATACGGGTTTTATTGGGATGCTGACGGATGTAAAAGAAATTAGGCTTAAAAATTCTTTGAAGGATAGCAGGAAAAGATTTTGAAAAATATTTTGGCTCAATAAAACAGATCTGTATCATATTAGCTCCTCCATCTCTACACAATGTTGTAATTCAACTATATCGACATTCTCCTTATTCAAGCCAACAAACCTTTGCCAGGGTAGCTTCACAGTCCTCCACTATATTAGCTTGTATCATGGCGATCTCCATCTGTTTGTAGTAGTCCTCCACACTTTTGAACACTTGAAACAATCCTTACAACTTTCTATGCAAATCCCTAATATTGGCTAGGAACAAATCAAGTCCTCTCATGTCCGAATATGCCCTTGTCTATGCCTTCGCCTATTGATCACAAATTGATCCCGCCATATGCTTGCATGATTGGTGAACTTTATGGTTGCCAATTTCACCTTCTTCTCATTGTGATGATCAAACACATGCTCTACCTTTCTTTCCCACTCCAAGTATAGCTCTGGATCATTCTTGCCTTGAAAGGTTGAGATTTTTAGCTTGATGCCGCCTAAGTTGCCATCTCTTTCGGAAACAACCTTCTTGCCTTTGCTAGAACTTGATTCCTCCAAATCCTAATCGTCTTTCTCTTCGTCTCAATCACATGCTTTCTAGAGGATTTGGAATTTGATGGGGATTGTATGTCATTTAGCTCAGTATTTAGCTGTCAAAATTGATTATAACAACCTTCATGAATAAGTTCATGTTAATATCTTGGGTTTCTCCTTAACTAATGTTTATAACTTGCAAAAACTTGTTAGTAATAAAAGAAAATTGTTCCTCATACACTCCCTTACGTGTTTGCACTCTAATGGGAAAGTTTTCCTGTGAGCTTTTTTATTAACTTTGTTGACTGTTTTTTTGTTGGACATTCTTAAGTACATCTATTTTTCATGTGCAGCACCTCCCTTTAATGTTTCTTCTACGAATTTTCTTTTCTAGTTGAAAAGTAAAAATGATACCAAATAGTAATAGCAGTTGCATTTTACCATGCAGACAAGGGTGAAGGAACAGATGCAGAATCAGGAGTACAAGAAGAAGATTTTCTCATCCAGGATGAGATTTTTAAATCTCGTTTAGCAAGCCTTAGGCGTGTAAGTTCACTTAGTATGATGGACTGCATTCTGTTACACCCATTATGCAATTTTTACCAGTGAGGATTGGAGAAGTGATAGTTACCCTTATGCATTTATGCCCTTATTGTTTTCTATAGGAGGAAGAAATTATTTTGCGTGAGAGGGATTGTTATGAACTGGAAAAGGGACGTCTTATACGTGAGATGAAACGGATAAGGGATGAGGATGGTTCTCGTTTTAATAATTTTCAGATTTTGAATCATCGATATGCACTTCTAAATCTTCTCGGGAAAGGAGGATTTAGTGAGGTTTACAAGGTCAGACCTTCGCAAATCAATACATCTTTTGATGATTGAGATATGAAGAAAACCTATTTTAACTAAGGCTCCTTATTGCATCAGCAAAATTCTAGATCATTCTTTTGCCAGTATTGGCAATTGTAAAAACATACCTTTTGCAGTGATTTGAAGTAAGAAATTTCCAGCAGGCTTTTGATTTGGTGGAGCATAGATATGTTGCATGTAAGCTTCATGGTCTGAATGCTCAGTGGAGCGAGGATAAGAAGCAAAGTTACGTAAGGCATGCGATACGGGAGTACAATATTCACAAGACATTGATGCATAATCACATTGTTCGGCTGTGGGACATTTTTGAGATTGACCAGAATACTTTCTGCACTGTCTTAGAGTATTGTAGTGGTATAGTATTCCCTTGAACATAATATTCATCAGTCAATGTTTATTTTTAGACACATCAGTGAAGACCTTTGCATTTGATCTTTATGAATTGATTGAATATTAGTTTTTGTTTCTTCATTTTCCTTCTTCGCTTCTCAGGAAAAGATCTTGATGCTGTTCTTAAAGCAACACCTATTTTGCCCGAAAGAGAAGTGCGGATCATTATTATACAGATATTTCAAGGCCTTGTATACTTGAATAAAAGAGCACAGAAGATTATCCATTATGATCTGAAGCCTGGGAATGTTCTGTTCGATGAATTAGGTATTGCTAAAGTTACTGATTTTGGTCTGAGCAAGATAGTGGAGGATGATGTTGGTTCCCAGGGTATGGAACATATTGGTGAGTAATGCTGCGATTTATCATCTATCATCTAAACGAACTTCATTGTTTTCTTGAAAAAAAATCCTATCGTGCACTGAAGGTAATATCTTTTGTAGTTGAACTCGATTTCGAAATGTGTGAACATAAGATAGCAGATAATAGATACTAGGTACACAGGCTCCAATCACATATTGTATTAATATCAGATCACCCATAAGTTCCATATAATGTTTTTTTTTCCCCTCGGATTATTAGAATGTCAAATTTTAAGTGCTATGAAAAGCAATTGAATTCTTTATTTCTTTGGGTGTCCAATACTTTACTGTGTATAGATGCCTGATGATAAATCTTAAACACAATATATTTGTGTTATAATAGCCAACAGATAGATACCAGAACTTCAAAAAAAAAAAAAAAAAAAAAAAAAGAGATTAAAATAAACTCTTGGTTTTATCATATTCTTCATAATTAATAACATATAATTCTATGTAAATATAATTTATATTTCACTATTATATTATACATATAATTTAGTTTTAATTTTTTGTGATGAATTATGCCCCCAGTTTTCCAACAATGTGAGTCCCTTGCGTGAATTCATCTTACACGTAATGTTGTTCCGTGGTATCTTCACCATTAGTCCATAAGTAAACCTAACCCTCGTTTTGCACCCCTTGCCTCCCCCTGCAATGGTACCATTGCCCCCCTAATCCAGTCCAATTATTGTTTGATGGCATTTTTACTTTTTATTTTATGTTATATGTGTACATGCACATACACGTGAGAGGGACATAATGGTGCATCTTATTTTGCCATGGGCAGCATGCTAATATTTTTTCCTATTCTAATTTAGGTACCTGCCACCAGAATGCTTTGATCTCGACAAGACTCCTTTAATATCATCAAAGGTCAGTGAACTTCCTACTAGAGTACTCAGGCGCATGTCGTCTAAATTTGTTAGTTCTTTTATTATCTATTCTACCAGAATAGTTAAATTGTTGAATCTACCTGAAGCATTATGATTTTTGAAACTTTCAACAACTTACTATTTTTCTTTATTTGGCTGGACTATTTTTGTGATAGGTTGATGTCTGGTCAGCTGGAGTTCTATTTTACCAAATGCTTTTTGGCAGACGCCCATTTGGGCATGACCAGACTCAAGAACGAATATTACGTGAAGACACAATTATCAAAGCTCGTAGGGTCGAATTCCCTTCAAAGCCTCCTGTCTCAAATGAGGCAAAGGTTAGTTGGACCCTCTTTTTATGCTTATTCTTATTCTACAGAGTATATAGCACATATTTTCCTTCTCAGTTTCTGCGCTTAGCTACCTTTTTGTTATGGGTACAGCATACAGTCTGCTTTTTTTGTGATTTAAGATGCCTCATCTTCTTTTGTGTAGTACAAGATTTTTGGAAGTCAATAAGCTCAGGGAGAATCTTTGTCTTTGCTGATTAATCATTGCTGTTTATTTTGGCTATTACTTTTGCTTCTAATATCTTTGTAATTTTTTTTGTTCAATTATTCTTTACTTGTTTTCAATTCATAGTCTGTCATTGAATGCTATTGAAAAATATAGAAAAGCTTTGAAGTTGCCCTACAGATTAATTTTATTATATACTTTTCTCTGATTCCTTGTAGGATTTTATTCGTCGATGTTTAACATATAACCAAATTGAGAGACCAGATGTTTTAACTATTGCTCAAGATGCGTATCTTACACACTCAAAGTAGTGTACAAAGACATATAGGAAGGGGTGCATAGGACAGGAACAGTGTCTTCCAATGAAACTTGAGAGAAAGAACTTTGTTGCAAGAGAAACTCAGAATTTTGTATAGGCTGTAAAGCTTTTGTATAACTATTTTTGCCCCCCTGGTCTTCAAGCTTCTCAGGGCAAGTGTTTAGGTCTTTCCCTTTCTTCTAAAATCATTTGGTTTTATTTATTTATTTTATGTCTAACAGGTAGTCTTTTGAAGAAGAACATAACCTGTAAAGAAAAGTTTAGTTAGTGTTCAAGAAATAGGGAAGATGAGTTCCTTTTGATTACAGCATTTGTGGACACCATATAAAGGGAAGATGAGTTCCTTTTGATTACAGCATTTGTGTACACCATGTAATTTACTTTGCTTTCAAGAGAAATAATCTTCCTTTTGATTACAGCATTTGTGTACACCATGTAATTTACTTTGCTTTTAAGAGAAATAATCTCATATGCTGGCAGATTGGCATGACATGAATTGCTGATGTGCATGTGTTTGGAGATTGTACCTGGTATAAACAAGGGTGGTTTAGATCCTTACCCGTATGCTTTGAATACAAGTCCCAAATCTTTCAAGAATCAAACAGAGTTTAATGTTCAAATTTCAATTAGATCTTTAGAAAATTTGTTGCTAGCAATCTAAGTTATAAATTTAAAGTTGTGTTAATTCAAGTCTCAAATTAATTTAAGATTAGAATAAATAAATTTGTGAAATTATTAAGCATTCATTCAATAATTTCACTAAGTCATTTCAAGAACTCAATAAAAGAAATTAATCACAGAGTAATATGCCAATAGAAATGATAATTCATTAACTTGTTCAATGGCGAAATGGAGATACCTTTACAAGCTTAATCTTCTAATTAGAAAGGAAAAGCAAAAACCCTAGATAATGTAGCTATTATATTTGACCATGTGTTAATTGGTTGTTAAGGATTGCTAATTACTTATCCTAATGACATAAGGGAAACCAAAAAGAAATAATATGATTGGCCTATAAGATTTGACCATAGCAACTTATCATAACTAAAAGACTTCAAATGAAGTTGCTTACAAGCAAAAAAGACTGACAATTTGCTCAAGGAAGTGTATTCGGCCAATAGGAAATAATTTTCAACAAGGCAAATTTTAAAAGATCTTGAAAGAATTTTGCAAATCTTGGTTGACTCTTACAAATCTTGCAAATATTGAAAGATTTTGGAAGAACCTTACAAATCTTGGAGATAGTGGAAGACCCTTAAAGAATTTTGAATCAAACATTTCCTTTTTTTGTCTTGACCGAATTATTCATATTTTGTTTTAAGGCATGAGTTCTCATGTTCTTAAACTAATTTCCATGTTCTTTTCTATGTTCAAATTCACATTCTCATGCAATTGTTTAACAAAAGGGCAATGATGAGAAGATGAATGTACACTTCTATTATATGTAAACTCTATAGGTGGCAAAATAATCTTACTATGATTTCAACTTTTTTTTTTTATTAGAACACACAAAAGTTGCCCTAAAGTCTTATTAACAACCTCAGTTTATCCATCAGTTTTTAGGTGTCATGAACTAGAAAATAATAATTTAATGCCTAATTTACTTTACATTGTTTTCTAAAAGAAACTTGAAAATTTTGTATCTCTATCGCTAATAATAGTTGTAGGCATACTATGCAATCTCACAATTTCTTTGAAAAATAAATTAGCAACATTTAATGTCATTAATGAGCCATTTTAGAAAAATGATCAATAATCACTAAAATATTATCATTACCACGTTTTGACCTAGGTAACCCTAAAACAAAATCTACGAAAATATCAATCCAAGACATACTAGGAATGAGTAAAGCATAAAATCCATGTGGTTTTGTTTTAGACTTAGTTTGTTTACATACAACACATCTATCACAAATTCTTCAAACAACCACACACATATTAGGCCAATAGAAATGTTCATACAAACATCCAAAGTGCCCCATTAACCCACCCTCATGGGCTTCTCTAACAAGCAACTCACAAATAAGATATAGACACATACAACTTGTTATCTTTAAATGGAAATCTATCATGTCTAAATACTTCTCTAAAGCACCCTTTTTACAATTTAGGAAAACACCAAAATTATGATCATCTTTATATAAAATCCTTAATATTAAAACCTAACAATTCAACATCCAACTCCATTTAGCATGTCTTTTATTTAATTTTTGTTTCCCTTTAAGGTACTTTAATGATTCATGATCCATATGAATCACAAACTCTTTGGGCCAAGGAAAGTGTTGCCATGTTTGCAAAGCCCTAACCAATGCATATATCTCCTTGTCATAGATTAAGTATTTTTCTCACTAAAATATGCAATAGGCCTTCATTCTTGCATCAAAATAGCTTCAATGCCCAAACCTAAAGCATTACATTCAATTTTAAAATTATTAGCAAAGTTGAGTAAAACTAATAAAGGTGCATTAGTTAATTTAGATTTCAATAAATTAAAAGCTTTATCTTATGCCTCCCTCATTGAAACCAACACTTATTTTTTAATGATTTCAATTATAGGCGCTACAGTAGAGCTAAAATCCTTTACAAACCTCCTATAAAAATTTGTTAAACCATAAAAAGATCTTACCTCGCTAACATTGGTAAGCATCGACCATGCCTTAATTACACTTACTTTTTCTTCATTAACTTCAATTCCATCTTTGCTAACAATAAACCTTAGAAACACAAATGTAGTTGTACAAAATGAGCACTTTTTAAAGTTAACATGCAACTTTTCTTTTCACAAAACATCCAAAACTAACCTAACATTCTCTACATCCTCTTCTAAAGACCAAGAGTAAACAAGAATATTATCAAAATAAACAACTACAAACTTGCCTAAGTATGCATGCAAAACATGGTTCATTAATCTCAAAAGTTTAGTTAATCTAAAAGGGATAACTAACCATTCATATAAGCCATGTTTGGTTTGAAAAAAACAATTTTCCATTCATTCCCTTCACACATCCTAATTTGATGATAGCCATTATTTAAATCAATTTTAGAAAATATGCAAAACACCATGCAATTCATCTAATGTATCATCTAACATAGGAATTAGATGTATATATTTAATTGTTATTTTGTTAATTGTCCTACAATCTACACACAACCTCAATGAACCATCCTTTTTAGGTACAAAAAATTGGCACGACACAAGGACTCATGCTTTCCCTCACTAAACCATTTTTCATAAGCTCTTCTACTTGCCTTTGAAGTTCCTTTTATCTCATCATGATTGCTTCTATAGGTCAGTCTATTAGGAATTTGAGAGTTTGAGATAAAGTTAATTTGGTGTTCTATACCTCTTAAAGGTGGTAATCCTTTTGGCACCTCTTCGAGAAACAAATCTATAAAATCATGTAACAAAGAAACAAAAACACTAGGAAGAGAATTGGTTAGTTCATCATTAAAAGAAAATCAAGGCAAATAAGTTTCCTTCCACAAGAACAAAATCATGAGTGATTTGGCTAGATAGGCTTTCCTCACATGACTTTCTTTAACATAAAAACCTTTTTTTCCTACCCTCTCTTTTTGCATGCCCCTCATGGTTCTTATGGGCATTCCTTCTGTTCTCTCATTTTTTCACTCTTAGCTCATGCTCTTCTAGGGTTTTCTCACAGCTATCCTTTTGTCGAGTAGTAATTTTTTTCCCTCTTATGTGCACTCTCTCTCTCTCTCTCTCAAATTTTTTTATCTTCATATATTTATTAAGGAGATAAAGAAGATAGTACATTATGTTTCCCATCAAAATCAAACTCATATACATTACAATATCCATCATGCTTCTCTCTTATCAAATTACCATGGATGACCCAAAAGCATATCAGTAGCTTACATAACCAGCATTATACATAAAAACCTCATCTTTGTATTTGCCCCAAGAAATTCTAACTTTGCTTAGCAACTTTCACCTCCTCACAATCATTTAACCATCGTAGGTTATATGGTTTAAGATGTTTTAGAGTAGGTAAATTAATCTTTTCAACAAGATAAGTATTAGTCATGTTAGTGCAATTGCCACCATTAATAATCATAAGACATATTTACCATTAATTCTACATCTAGCATGAAAAATATTTTCTCTTTGCTCTTAATCATCCTTTATTTGGGCACTTAAAGAATGCCTAACTATAAAAATTTCTTAATTGGTTATCTTGTTGGAGTCAATATCACCATCACTAACATCTTCTAATAAAGGCATCTTAGAGTTGATTTCATCACCATCTTTATCATTTCTCATGATTTCACCATCTCCAAGCACCATAGTTCTCTCATTAGGACAATCACATGCCATGTGACCTCTACCTTGACACTTGAAACAAATAATTAGGCTAGTCTTACTAGGCTTTGATGGTTTGACCTTGGCATGGTTGGGCTTTCCTCCTTCCTTTGTTGTAGGTGGTTCATCCTTAGGATTTATTATGGGCTTATCACTACTTTTCAATCTGTTAAACTAAAAAGAAGAAGGAAAATTAGGCCTATAAGGCTTTCACCTTAGTTGCTTCTCCATCTTGAGGGTATTGTGGCATAAATCCTCCAAATAATTATAAGGGTACATCACAACTTGATTTGCAATTTCTCTATTAAGCCCAATAAGAAATCTTTTCATTTTTTGGTCCATAAGCTCCTCAATTTCAACTTGAATCATGGTCATCTCAAGCCCTTTATAGTACTCTTTAGCACTCTTTGAACCTTGTACAAGCCTTTGTAATTTGTTGTGCAGATCCCTATAGTAATGGCTAAGTATAAATCTTTTTCTTATAACTATTTTCATCTCTATCCAAGTACAAATAGGTTCATCTCTATATATTTTTCTAGAGTACTTAATTTGGTCCTACCATATACTTGCATAATCTACAAATTCTCTAACAACAAGCTTAACTTTCTTTTCCTCACTATAATTAAGACAATCAAATACATATTCTACTTTCTTTTCCCAAGCTAAGCAGGCTTAGAGATCAATCTTGCCATGAAAAGACTTAAGACAGGCTTTTACCCCTTTTTTAGGCTCTCCTCTCTTGCCTTTTAACTTTCAATTTTCTTTTCTTTAAGTTCTTTGAGGACTAATGTTACTTATATGTCAAATTAAGCTTAATAAAATCACAAATAAGTAAAAAAAAAAAAAACTTAAAAAGACTTTAGCAAACAAAGGAATTAAAATAACACTAATTGGTTGTAAAGAAAACAAGTTTAGCAAAATTGAAGAGCAAATTGCAAATTAGAGAAGGAGAAGGAATTCAAAAATTACAAAGTTTGTTTTGAACTCAAAATCAATGAGATATTGAAGCCCTGGCAGAATTCCAAAGTTGCACAATCAAATTGGCTCCTTTTGCAAAGTTAAGTCCAAATTCAAGCTCAACTTCTTTTCTTTTCTTTTTCTTTTTCTTTTGGCTTCTCTTATTTTTCAACTTTTGATTTTCCTTTTTTAAACTTTGAAGCTAAAATAGAATTGAAAATACGTAAATTACAAATAACAACTTAAACAATGCAAAGACATAATGTAGAAGCTGAATTAAAGAAGATTGACATTAATCACAATTTGCAACTTTACTTTCAATTTGGGTAATATGGTTTCCCCTAGACACTTAATAAACACAAAAGGATGAGTGAACAATAAAGAAAAATGAATTGGAATAGGAAAAACAAGGTAAATTTGAATGGAATAAGAAAAGACTAGAAAACACAAATTGAAGCTTTTTATGATTTCCTTGATGCAAAATGGATTCAAACTGAAATTAAAAATAAAAGAATGATTAAATATGATAAAAAAATAATTTGATGATGAAAAATGAAAGAAAATAGAATTGAACAATGAGGAAGAAGAACAAACTAAATTGAGTCCAAAGAAGAGGAAGGACCCGAATTGAATGCAACAAACACAAAGAGCATAAGAACAATGAAATTTAAAAGATACCTATTTAATTTTAAAGCCTTGGCTTTGATACCAAATGATATGAACAAGGGTAGTTTAGATCCTTGCTTGTATGCTTTGACCACGCCTTAAATCATTTAAGAATCAATGAAAGAGTTTAATTTTCAAATCCTAATTAGATCTCTAGAAAGCCTATTTTTAGCAACCATGTTATAAAGATTTAAAGTTGTGTCAATTT
The DNA here is from genome assembly GCA_949677035.1 of Omphalea diandra. Taxonomy (NCBI): domain Eukaryota; kingdom Viridiplantae; phylum Streptophyta; class Magnoliopsida; order Malpighiales; family Euphorbiaceae; genus Omphalea; species Omphalea diandra. The sequence goes on along the minus strand of CATIWR010002857.1, from coordinate 3,064 downwards.
AAATCCTAAATTAACTAAGCCAATTTAAGATTATAATCAATAAGTTTATGAAATTATTAATCCTTCACTTAATAATCTCACTAAGTCTTTTAAAAAACTTAAGAAGATAAATCAATCTCACAAAGCAATATGCCAAAAGAAAAATAATTCATTAACTTGCTTAGTGGCCAAATGGAGGGATTTAAATACCCTTACAAGCTTAATTTCCTAACTAGAATGGAAAAGCAAAAACTTTAGATAATCTGGCTATTATATTCGATGATGTGTTAATTGGCCACCAAGGATCACTAATTACTTATCCTAATGACATAAGATGTAACATCTCTATCCTCATTCATTAATATTCTTACATAAACATAGTCATTGCATAAATGATTTTCAATCTCACATGAACATATGCATTAGATAAATGATCATTTAGATATGTGTATTGGATAAACACGACGATGATAGTTTCACCATTGCATTTGGAACACTTGAACATATATGTAATGTTTGTATAGTTGCATGGCAAATTATCTTAAGTTGTGTGCATGATATGCATCATAAATAATGGTGTTTTAGAGCATATTTAAAAGTATAAGGAGCATATGGGGATTAGGAGATAGATGTAGGTAATGAAAGAGTGAAGAAGAGGGACTAAAAGAGAAATATTGAACTTCTAACCAGTGGTAGTGAGACACTATGATTTTGTCTTATTAGGGTAGGTATATAAATCAGTTTTGCTTAATTTGGTGTGTGTGAGGAGATATGGCTCCATCATTAGGGTTGGTTCACAACCAATCGAAATCTCCTCAGTCTGACTATTTTCATATATTTTGATGACCTTATGTGCTGATTTGGATATAAAAACATAAAATTTGTAAGGTTATATTCCCTCTAAATAACTCTAAAGCAGTTTTGCTTAATTTGTTGTGTGGAAAGAGATATGACTCATTGATTATGACTGACCCTGAACCAGATGAAAACTTATTAGTCTTTTAATTTTGTCTTCCAAGAATTTTATGACCATGGAATTTGAATTTGATGATGTGAAAAACTTTAAAGTTATATATTTATGTCTGATCTACATTCCTGTAAAATATTTTTGCCAAATTTATCATGGTTGATGAGATATTGCCCTTTCATTATGACTGATTGTCAACATGTTGAAAACCTGCTCACCTTGAGATTGATCATTTATTTTGATGACTTTATAAACTGAATTAACAATGAATAAAACATGAAAAATGTTCCTGTATGTGTTTTGTAACTTCTGGTAAATCATTTTTGTAATTGGATTTGTACAATGTGAGATATACCCAAGATTGTAAGACTTAAATTGAGATGACATTAAAACATGGCAAAATTCAAAAATTCACTACATTTTCTATGTCTTATATTGACCTAAAATTTGACTATATTGTATCTCTAGTTTATTTGGAAAAAAAAAATCAACTCATTTGGATAAGTATATCAAGAGTTATTACAATTATACTGTAACAAGGTCAGGCTACCACATAAGAAAAATATGTATAAGCACTAGGTCCACTTGCATGGAACATGACCATAGTTGGATACCAAACATTCAAAATCATTTTGACATACTTAAAACCAAGTATGTATCAAATGTTAGGATTCCAACAAATTTGAGGAAGCCCAGGAGAGAGGATCAAACCTACCATAAAGATTGGTTGCATTAAAAAGTGAGTAAATGTAACATCATCAACTCAAATCATATATATTTTAAATTACGTAATATTTAAATATATGCATTTGATAAATAAGCATTTAGGCATGTGAATTTGGAGGAAAAAAAAATGACAATGACACTTGCACTGTTGTAATTCGGATACTTGAAAATATATGTAATGTTTGTTTAGTTGCATGATCAATTGTCTTATGTTGTGTGCATGTTATAGCATCATAAATAATGGTGTTATAGAGCTTAATTAAGAGTATAAGGAGCATTTAGGGATTAAAAGATGGATGAAGGTGTTTAAAGAGTGAAAAAGAGGGACTCAAAGAGAAAAATGAACTTCTAACCAATAGGAAATGAAACCCAATTATTTTATTTGCTATAATATGACATTTAGGGTCAGTTTTTGAGGAAAAACTGAGAGGTATTACAGAAAAAAGAGAGAGAGAGAGAGAGAGACAGCTAAGGACAAGAAGAAGAAGAAGAAGAAGAGAGGAAGAAGAGAGAGCTGCCTAAGGTTTTATGATTCTGGGATAATAGGTAAGATAATTTTTCTTCTTCTCAACTAGAATTAACCTCTCATGACATATTAATCATGCATGGTTAGTGAGAATTATGGAGTAATTAAGATAGATCTCTTAGATGGAAGTTGCAATCCAAAAGAACAAGAGCTGATTCTATTGGATTTTGCTGTTAGAGCAGAATTTTACACCCATGATTTCGTAACCCTAGAGCATGAATTAGGGAAAGTGTAAAATATGAAAGTTTTAGCTTTATGTCTCATATAAATGTGTATGAAACAGTTTTGCTTGATTTTGTGTAAGTGAGGAGATATGACTCCTTTAGTAGGACTGGGTCAAATCCGAACCGAGATTATCTCAGTCTTCTGTTTTCTTATATTTTGATGGCTTTATGTTCTGATTTTGACAAAGTGTAAAACATGAAATTTGTAGGATTATGTTCTCTCTAAATAACTGTGAACCAGTTTTGATTGATTTGCTGTGTGGAAAGAGTTATGGTTTATTGATTGGGACTGACTCTGTACCGGGGTGAAACCTCACATTTCTTTTAAAACTGTTTTCCAAGAATTTGATAGTTATATATTCAGAATTTGATGATTGTCCAAACTTGAAAGTTGTACATTTATATATGATGTACATACATGTGAAATAGGTTTTCCAAATTCGGCATGGTTGTTGAGATGTTGTCCCTTCATCATGACTGGTTGTCAACATGTTACAAACCTGCTCATCCTGAAATTGGTCCTTTATTTTGGTGATCTTATAGACTGAATTAGATAGTGAGTAAAACATGAAAAATGTTCCTTTATATGTTTTGTAATTGATAGTAGATTATTATTGCAATTAGATTTGTACAGTTTGAGAT
>CATIWR010002843.1:0-37419 GCA_949677035.1 Omphalea diandra | reverse complement strand
ATATATATGCATTACCCATAAAATTTGTAAAGAGAAACATAATTTTATATTAATATAATTTTATAATGCAAGTTTTATTTTCTTGTTATAATGTATTTTTTATTTTCATTAATGTTGTTATGCAAGTTTTATTGTCTTGTTATAATGTATTTTTTATTTTCATTAATGTTGTTATGCAAGTTTTATTTTCTTGTTATAATGTATGTTTTATTTTCATTAATGTTGTTATATCTAATAATTACTTAAAATTCTTATTACAAGTCTAAAATAAATTATATTTTAGTTTTTTATCTCTTTATTAAGTATTAATATTAATGTTTTTAAAATTGGATTAATTTATCGATCAAACTAATACAATCAATAATTCAGTCTAATTAGGGATCAAAATCAGATTATTAAGAATTGATCAACCTATATAAACTAAGTTGGTTAATTGGGTTTGTTCAATTTGTTATGGAATATTTGGGTGCTACGCACGGTCATTGTTATTCCATTTCGTTAAGAAAAAGTTAGTGTTTTCAAAATTAGACTAGACAGAATCAATCAATAGGATCGATAAAATTAGAAATTTATTAATAGTTTGGTTCTATCAGAAGTCAATGATATTTGTAAAAAATTAAAATCAGAAAAAATTACTCAAAATCAGAAAAATAAGTCAAAACCGAAAATTGAATTGAATCGGTTCAATCCAAACTATGGTATTTTGTGCAAAAATTAAAAATTTTAAAATTGCACTATTTTACTTAAAGTTTAAATATTAAAATAATTTTTAACATTATACTATTACTTTATCATGTTATCCTTGTTTTCTAATTTTAAAATATTTTATTTTAAAAATATTTTTTAAGTATTATATATATATATATATATATAATATTTTAGAAATGAACTATTAAACTAATTTAATTCATCAACTCAAAAATCAATCAGTCAATTAATTCAATCATTGATCTGATTTTAAAAATGTTGGGGAAAAAAAAAAAGAAAACAAATGTAAACACGGCAGTTTAAAAACGTTAGATATTTATTCCCAAGGTTGACTATCCTTTTTTTTTTTTTTTTTTTTTGAGAAGAAAAAAATATAGCAGTGAACCTGGATTTTGCAAATAGCGAATATCCTCCTCTAATTTATCATTGTATACATCCAAAAAAAACTTTTGATAGTGAAATTTATATAATTTAAATTATCAATTTTAATTAAATAATATTAAAATTATCTCTAAATTTATAACATGTCAAATTCAAATTACAATCGAACGAAATTAACAAAAAAATTGTAAATTTTAAGGAAAGAATAAGGAAAGGGACGGAGAATTGAAAATAAACCATTATTACATATAAGCAATATATTTTTTATTTTTATTATGTAATTAGGAGTTTCTTAACAATTCATCAACATTTTTTGAGTCAGTTCAAACAAGTTTATTTATATTCAATTTAATGAATTCGCAAAAAGTTATACGCTTATATATTTAAACTCAAAATTGTAAGAGTATTATATTATCTTATAATTTGAACCAATATCAACTGATTTCTTTTGGATATTTAAAAATAGTTTCCTTTCATAAATAAGTTTTTTTTTTTTGCATCAACAAAATTTGTCTCGAAAAAAATTCTTTATTTTAATTGGTGTGCTAGTATTATGGTGAATGTAAGATTATATAAGATTACTAATATTACAATTTAAATTATTACAAGTGAGGTCAAAATTTATTAATATAAAATTGTAAAATAATTTTTACAAAGTTTATGTAGTTATAAATAAATTATGAAATCTTATTCAATAGCACATTAAAGTATTAATCAAACCTATTTATTCAAGTTCAATAAAAATTATATATATATATATATTATTGAGAATAATTTATTTATATTAGTTAAAATGTAGTAACTGTATGCTGAATTTATGGGTGTGCACAACATAAATAAAATTAGAGATTTGAAAATTTCCATCTCGTCTTGAAATTATTAGAGTCATCAAAATTCAAGAAGCAGTCTTGTTCCTTATATTATTAAGTCTCATATCATTATGTAATAAATTTATGGAACAAAACAATACAAAACATGAAACAAACGAAATAATTAAAATAAGACAGAATAATTTAGAGACTGGTGATTGTCAAAATTTTTAAGTACAATTAAATATAACTCATATAATGTCCATATAAAATCTAAAATTCAAAATCAAATACCTTAAAATACAAAATATAAGTCTGTAATATAATATCCATATTAGTTTTGAAATAGAAACACTTTTTTTTTTTTTGAAAAAGAGTGTTCAAAATAAAAACTCAAGTTTTTTTTAACAGTAATAAAAGCTCAAATTTTAATCTCCTTATAACACAAACAAAAATCGTCTTAGTTGATTTGCAGCCCTGGGCATGATTGATACTCAAAGGAGAAGATTATTGTTGGTGGTACCATAACAATTATTAGCTTAGAATATTTTCAATTAGATGAGTGTGGCATTAGTTTTTTTTTTTTTTTGTTGATAAGCATTATTTTTTTGAGTATGGCATTGGTTGGTTAGTTGTTTGTTAGTGGCTAACAATAGATTAAACAATGACTATTAGTTAAAGGCAAGTACATAAGCAGTCGTGCATGAGAAACATTTAGTGATGTGAACACTACAATTTTATCTTCTTCTCAATTTCGTGAAATTTTCTCTTTTCTTCTTTTTTCTTTATTCTTCAATCATTCTACTGCTAAGTTAGGAATTATGTCTAACTATCCTAACTATTCTAACTATCTTACACATTAAAATATATGGCTCAAAACTACCAAAATCAATTTTGATAATTCATAAATTGAATGTCACTTTATTAATTATGACTAAACGTAATTAAATCAAGAAAATTATTAATAATCCCACTTATTGCATGAATAAAATACTTGTATCATAAAAAATTAACGAAACCTATCATATGTATAGGAGAAATTCTAATATGTATTGGGTTTGCTATGTCAAATTATGAATTAATTATTCATAATTTGCTATGTGTATGATTTTCTTTAAATTAGATGTTATATTTCAGAATTTTTAGTTATTTCATATCCAAAATATATTGTATAAATATTTTTTTATTGAATGATTTACCACGAACTTAGTTCACAGAATAATTTTGATTGTGATGGTTATTGAGTTGGAATTCCGACTGAGCCAAAACTAAAAAAAATAAAATTTGTAAGGAATAGTGAAGCCTATATATGGCCAAGGTTCGTTGTTGTTAATGTTGATGAAGAATAAGAGAAAACAATTTCTGTAAATTTTTCACTCTTATTTTCATTAGAACATTCAAGGGTTTTATACATAGAAATCAAGGAGAAAACAAGAAGCTGATCTGGCAAAACTAACCTAACAACCTGCTAACAAATTCCTACAAAATCGATTAAGTTAATTGAAGAATCATTCCCGCCAATTCTGCTGCAAGTTGCTGCCGAGATAGCTGAAGACACATGAAGGAAGAACACCAGCAATACAACACCGTTTATGAACAAAACGCACCGGATCACTAAGTGTTTTCAAATAGCTGTTATTTGTTTGTTGCTCTGTCCCTTTGCCTCTTTAACTCAGTAACTGCATTCTCAACATCTACTTTGTCTTAAATTTGCTTTAGGTTGTTAAAGTTGTGATAGATGTGGAATTATTTGAGTTTGCCCTGTGTAGTTACTTTGATGCTCTACAAAGGGAACTTGAGCCCTATGATTGTGTTCTTTATGAGATGGTGGCTAGTAGGGAGCGTTTAGAGAGTAGAAGAAACCAAGACTCAAAGGTTCGCGCTCCAGAGGATTCAACATTCTTGGCTGGATTCAGCGCCAGATGTCGTGGTTACTTACGCTTGAGTTCCAGTTGGATTGTCTTGATTATGAGGCTGACAATTGGTATCATGCAGATCTTGACTATCAGACCTTCAAGCTGCTTCACGTTACATTTTATTGCTTGTTTGGATTAAATCGATAGGGAATTTGTTTGATTTACAAATAAATACTCATGTTTGGATTAATTGGAGAGTTCATTTTGAGTTTATAGCCTTACTAAATTTTACATTAAGTATCCCTTGTTAGTTTAAAGTTTCTTTACAAATTTTATCAATTTTGATTGTATTTGAATCAAGTATAATTAATTCCATAGAATTCAAATTTAGATTTTAAATGAATTCTTTGACATGCCAAATATGACAAGTGTAAATTTATAAACGAAATTCATAAAATTTTATAGAATTTATTTATACCAGACAAACTCTTACTTTTTGTTTTTTTACTGATGAACTTTGGAGGCTGTTAAAATGAATTTTGTTTGGTCACTGGCTGTAACTCCCAATCATGTCAATCGTATTTGTTCTAGTCAAAGTTGTGTTGCTTAAAACGTCTGTATTTGAGTAGATTGTTCTTGATATTTGCCTCAGAGTTGGTTGTAAATGTTACACAAAATTTTGGTGAGTGAATTTAACCCTGTTACAAATGGCTCTGTGCTGCTTTTTTTTTTTTTTTTTTGGGTGTGTGTTGCTACATTTTCAACGTGTGAAATTTGAAGAAAAGGCTAAATTTTGGTAGTAATGATCTATGACTAATGTTATTTTCAAATTCTTTCAGCGTGAGAAAGGTGAACGTTTCCTCACCTTTGTTAGAGATATGACTATCAGATCAACAAAAGCTATGGTGCAGATTTCCAGTCCAGAAGACCTTGGTGCTAGGAGATCCAAGCTTCTATGGGCTTCTCATGTACTTCCTATGCCTCTTGTAGGTCTTTTCATCATTGGAAGTGTTTGTGATGCGGGCAGTCAGGCATCAGAATATCCAGAGCTAGAAGCCTTATCTAGGCTTGACTTTGGTGCTGCAATGAAGGCTTTCCTGGCAAAGCGACTGACTTCTGAGTAAGTGCTGTCCATCCCGTTTATCATATTTCACAAAATAGAAATTTTGAGGGGTGATTTTACTTATGCTCAGCTTGTGTTTGTATACTCTGGTAGATTTTGGCAGCGAGATTCATAATTGGGTAGTTTTAAATGGAAATATGTTGCATATCATTAATATCAATTCAATTTGGGTTAATTGGTTAATCTATAACAAAATCTAAATCTTTAACTTGAATGTATTTTGAAGCTGAAGCTAACCCGACCATTTTTGGAACTGAGGCATTTGGATTGGACTTGGTTTTGACTTTTTTTTTTTTTTTATAATCTCGAACCTTGCTGCAACTTTGTGATTCTCTGAACTTACTGAAATTCAGGACGAGCTCATATAGCCTCTTTGCGTAGGTAAAACTAGGGAATAGCACCTAAGTTGGTTGGTTTATGAGTGCTCTAGCGTTGGAGGTGAGTAGTTGATGTATCTAGGAGTTAAGTTACAAGAATTTAGGAATTTTAAGTTGATTTCAAATCAGTTGTTTGTACCGTGCGGTTCCTTGACCTCCTTGCTAACAGAGGGGCACTAAGAAATTTTTTGAACGTCAAGAAAGTCAAGAACTGTAACCTTTTCTGTTAGCTTGGTGATCGACTTTTAAAGCCTGTCTATGAAGGTTCAGGCAGGTAACAGCAGATGTGGAAGAAGGATCAGTCATCATTGGTGAGAGGAACAAGGCTGCAATGGAAGCCCTTAAAAGAGCCATAGATGACGGTCACAACAAGATTGCCATATTGTGTGGTGGCGGCCACATGCCAGACTTGGGAAGGCGGTTGCGAGAAGGGTTTGACTTGATGCCTACTCGAGTGCAGTGGGTAATAGCATGGTCCATAAAGAACCGAGATTTAAAGAGCAATTCCGTTCCTTTTCTGACAAGTATGGCCAAAGTCCTAGTTTGGCCATTGAACCGCTATCAAAATTTGGCATTGCTCATATTTTCATCAGTCCTGGCGTTGGACCTTTGGTTCTGGGAGCTGTTTTTTGGCACCACAGTGAACTGGATCTCCCATATTGCTTTCGAAGTTAATGAATACGTTCTCAACACCCATTTAATGTGATAACCATACTGTCAATATCCACAAGTAGAAAGAAGCAAAATCTGGCTAAATGTGCTGCTGATGTACATATTATAAAACTATCATTTGAAAAACAGATTACAGAACCGCATTTCATAGCTTCCATATGTAAGCATAAAAAAGGAAATAAAAAGCTACAATTCCTAATTCTGCTGCTACTGATTCATATTAATACATTTGAGGCAAAAAACAGACCAAAAGTCTTCTATGTGGATTTTGATGCGGCCTTCTTCATCCTTGGAACAGCCTGAGTGCCTGTACAAGCAAGAAACTTACAAACACGTGCACAAACCCCATGAAAATCCCTTTTTTTTTTTTAAAGAAAAGTCTGAGACATGGTAAGGCGGATATTAATATTACCTTCTCTGACGTTGCTCTTGAATCTAACAGCAGCATATTTGAGATACTTCATCCTACCTGTTCCGATCGTCTTCCATCTGATGGCCTTAACGCTCCAGTTAACACATCAACGACGCCACACCAGAAAACAGAAAAGAACATACATGAGGAGCTTACACTTCCTGAAACGAGCAGTGGGGTAGCCACAAGATCTGCAACGGCTCTTCTCGAGATGGAAGCTGCGGCGACCGCACCTCACGCAGAGCGTGTGCGTCTTGTTCCTGTTCCTGTCCCTGTCCCCAATCAATAATAATCAGAGGCAGAAGCAGCCCATTTAGATTGGACAGAATAAATTTGCAATCAGCACGACATTCACATATCCGTATTACCATTTTCTTCGCAGTAATTGCGGAGTGACCCTGGAGATTTGTAGAGGAAGGTGATCGATTTTATTGAGTGCTGTGCTTTATGGGTGCTTGATCACATAATTACAGGACACATGTAGAAGCAGAACCCAGGACACCTGACAAACCACGGGTGGAAACGATGCCGCTTCATTGGGGGCCAATACTTAAGGTGCCGCTAATCGCAGAATCCAGGACTGTACTCATGTCTCAAAAAAGGAAAAAGAACAAAAAAAGAGAATCCAGGACTATATTAGAGGTCATTGCCATTTCAAGAAGGATTAAAAAATGGAGGGCTGTTCACCGAACCTTGTTAAATAGACATACAGGTCTGTCCTTTGTTTATTTTCTTCGATTTTTAGTGCATTATTTTTGTTTTTAATCTTTGGCCTTTTGGGGGAGGGGGTGTCTTGCTTAGTTCAAGCTGTGAATTTAAGAATGTTTTCTTCTTGTATATTGCTCGAGTGATGATGGAATCTCTTTGCTACATTCATTTTAATCTGGTTTGTCTATTCATATAATTATTCTTATGTTTTCTGGAATTTCAACCAGTTTTTTTTTTGGTTACTTTCTTTTATATGATTGCAATGTGCTCCTTAAGTTTTTAATTATCTTTGCACTTTTTTCTCTGGTACTTTCTTTTACATTATTGCAATGCACTTTTTTTTTTTTGTTGCTTCCGTTCACATGATGGCAATGTGCTCCTTAAGTTTTTAATTCTTTTTGCACACGAAAATTATCATAATTTGAGCATGATATAAAATTTTGGTAGTAGTACCGAGAGACTTCACAAATGATGCAAACAAATTCGCGATTAAATATTTTTATTTGGATAGGTACTTGATGTGGTAAGTTGTTCAGAATTAAGAGTACACAATGAGGTTTTGACGCCAATTTGGCTCGGGACCCTGTTAAGAACAGGGGTGGAACTAGGTGGCCGGTTTAGGGGCCCTGGTCCCCCGAATTTTTCTGCATTTCAAAAATCACCTTTAGACTTTTATATAATTTGCAACAAAAATCAATGCTAGCCCCTCGAAATCAATTAAATTCTGATTTCAGCTTTCATGTTTTAATTAAATTTCATTGTATCATTTTCCCAAAGTTGTTAAATTAGATATCAATATTCAGATTTAAGGTAATTTACCAAGCAATTAGTAATATTTTATCTAAATTTTTATAGTTTAATTTTAGACCTTATTTTTTAAAATTTATTTTATGTGTATACTTTTGTGGAGCTCTAGTTCTGGCCCTGGTTAAGAATCTCTGTTTCTGTTCTTCATCATGTTCATGAGCTTTTGTTGTGAAAGGTACTTATAACTTAATATATTGTTTCATTGATTAAAAAAATGCCGGTTTAGTTTGGTTTTTTTTAATGTATATAATTCCTCAAATGGCTTAAACCAGTCTTAAATTATTGGTTCTGGGTCATGCTTAGTGCAATAGAGTATTCTTTATTTCTATAATTGATGGGTCCTCTCCCTTTCTCCCCAGAAATTCAGAAAACCCCTTTCCCTTTCTTCTTGAGGTGATTTCTTTCACAGGTCAATTTGTTCCTTCATTGTGTAGAAATTTCCATTGACAAACTGAGTTGGTGGCAACAAATTGCCCCCTTTTTATTTCGGAGAGGATGTGTATATTATGTCTTAGCACTTGATTTATTGAAGTTTGAATGCTATTATAGGTATTGCACTGTGGCAATATGCAGGGAAAGCAATCCAAGGAGATTTCATGTCTGTGTTAAACCAAGTGATTGAACCAAGCTGACTGGCAAGTAAGGCAATTATTGTTGATGCTGGAAAAGATTAAGGATTTGAAATTTTTATCGTTTAAATTTGTTTCTCATATTACATGATATATATTTTTCCCCGTTTGGATTCTTGAGATTTATTATGTTTGCATCTTTAGGGATGTTACTACATCTCTGCAAGAGGCAAAAATGCATTCGAAGCTTCCTATAAGTTTAGGAACAAATGCAGAAGTTGAAGTCTATTCTGTCCTCCTAGTGCTTTCATTGTGTTTTCCTGAATTCTGATTCAATTCCAGGAATTTATCAGGTATGTCTGTTCAAGAATGACCATTGCAATACAAATACTTTAAGGCTTCGTTTGTTTCACGGAAAATAACTTGTCCAAGGAAAACATTTTTTGAGGAAAATATTTTCTGAGTAACATATTTTCTAGTGTTTGGAACACAATATAAAAAATGTTAATTTTCTTTTGATTTATAAGGTTATAATAAAATTTAGACCATAAAGTATTTTATATTTATACTATTTATTGTTTAATATAATAAAAAATACATTGAAAATGACATTTTTTTGTGAGTTCCACTTATTACTGATTGCCACGCCGGTCAACGATGACCAGCGACGAGTATCGGTAGTCAAAGATGACCAATAATAATAAATACATATATTTATGTGATTTATTTTTCATTTGAATGAGTTTGTCAAAGTCTGAAAAATGAATTAGTTTTCCCTTTGACTAGAAAAATATTTTCCGTGAACCAATTTTTCTAGATGCGCCAAACAGAGGAAAATACAGAAAATGTTTTTCTGGAAAATATTTTCCATGAAACAAACGAGCCTAAGAACCCAATCTTAATCTGAGCTGCTGCCTCTTCTTGCTGCGTGGTTTCTCTTGTGTCCTTAATTTATTAACTTATGAAGTGTCTTCTTCTAAAATTATCCCCTTATGAAGAAATTCTGCCCCAAAGTTGTCCAATAATTGAAACAATGTTTTACTGTTAAAAGATCTTTGTGTTAGTTTCCTAGAAAACTTGTCCAAGTATGAAAAAATGTCTTACTGTTAAAGAAATCTTAAATTGTTAGTTTACTAGGGCATGGACTTAAACATATAAATTCTGCTGTTGTTGGAACATTCTTTCTAGATGCCAAGTTTTACGCAGGTTTGATTAGTTATTTTTTATTTTTGGGTGTGTGTTTTAGGAGAGAAGAAGGGAAAAGGGAAGGAGGGGAGGGAGTGGAGGTGGGGTTTGGTCAGTTGGAGAAGTTAGATGCATTCTGGGTTGGGTTTTCTAGAGCCTGCTTACTGCTAGCCATGGCTTTGCAAGAAATTGGAATATGCCAATTCTGGCTAAGGAATCAACAGACTCTTTTGGAGTGAGTGTAATTTATATGCAATATTTTTCTTAGAGTTTAGGTTTATATTGAAGACGTACAATATATCTTAAACAAGAAGTAATACTTTTTAAAAAAATCAAATGATTTCTGAGCTTTTCATGATGCATTCTGTTTCTGCGATTAGAGAATAAAAGGCACATGAAAAATTATATATCTAATCTGTTTGTTTTATGGAAAATATTTTCCACATTCTCTGATGTTTGGCGTGTTTAGGAAAATTGGACAATAAAAAATATTTTCCTAATTAATGGAAAACGAAGCCATTTTGAAGGAAAATAAGAAGTCATTTTCAAATTTTGACAAATTTATTTAGATGAAACATAAATAAAAATAATATGTATTTGTTATTATTGATTATCCTCAACTACCGACACCCATTATTATTCGTTGTCGACCAGTGGTGATCATTAGTAATCGGTAGGATCCATAAAAGTTTTCATTTTTAATATATTTTTTATTATATTAAATAATAAATAATATTAGAAATTGAATTGATGAGGGTGGAGGCAACAAAAATTGGATAGAAGTTAAGTTTGAGAATAGTTAGGTTAAAATGAGGTTGGGTCAACCATTGCTAAAAGATTAGAACCAACCAATTAGGTAGTTAAGTGCAAATAATTGTATACTCTTATACTTTTTTGTACATTTTCAATGTGAAATTTTTAATCTTAACACTTATCCTCAAGTGGTAACGACTTAGTTGGCTATTTGAAATTGAAATTCTTCCCCCTCAAATAGAAATTGAATTAAATGCAGAATACCGGATGAAGCCACCGGTACTATGGACATCCAAATGGACACTGAACAACAAAAATTAAAATGGTTCAAACCTGTTTTGATACCACATTAGAAATTTTAAATTGAAAAGGTGGAGGTGACAAACAAAAATTGGATGAAGGTGAAGTCCGAAAATAAATTGGATTTAAAATGAGTTTGAGTTAACTATTGCTAAAATGTTAGAATTAATTAATTAGATAAGTAAACTCATACCATTATATACTCTTATATTTTTTTGTACATTTCTAATGTGAGATTTTTAATCTTAACAAATAATATAAATATAAAATATATGTGGTCTAAATTTTATTATAATCTTATAAACAAAAAATATGTTTCTCAAAAAATATTTTCTATAGATAAATTATTTTTAGTGAAACTGTTGCGGAATAAGGGTAATATTCCTCCCACCAAATTCACCTAATAAATTTATAGGTGAATAGAGAGTGAAATATTGTACTGTAAAACCACACTATAGTTGATTCCCAGGAAAGATTGGAGGGGTCACAAGTGGTCCCACTTAAAACTCAATCTCCTTAGACAGAGTCACCCTAATAGTAATTTAATAGCACAATATATCACTACAACTATACCCTACAAAATAGCTATTGAAAATAAAGACAAAATAAGAACACCAGAATTTAACGAGGTTCGGCCAATTATGCTTACGTCCTCGGACACTACCAAAATTATATTTCACTAAGAAAATGACTACAAAGCGAAATATTACAAAAGAGAGAGAAATATTGAAAATTACCTCAGAGATGAGTAGACAATTTTTGGGATTATTAAACTAAAGGAATTAAGGCTCTATTTATAACAAAACAAACTCTCACACTTTTAGTCTATTTCCGATGTGAGATATGACTCTATTTATAACAAAAAGAACTCTCTTTCCTTTATTATTTCTTCGATGTGGGATATTAAATGAGCCACCATAATTCAACAGTCTCATATGTCAAACCAATTATGTAATAATACATAATAATTTGATTATTATTAAACTATTTAACTTGTGTACATTTATATCTATTTAATCAGATATAAAAAAATAAAATAAAATCATAACATTTAACAGATGGTCATTCCAGCAGATATATTACTCTCTCTTTTTTTTTTGTCATATTACAACGAGAGTGGGAAAAGTAGAATCAACAATTCAAAGGTACTTAAGCCAGAGAGTTTTTTTTTTTTTTTTTAAAAGAGTCTTGAGTCTATGGTAAACTATGAATCTGAGCGTAGTACACTGACAAAATAATTTTACGACTGACATGATTTGGGGCGGCCATTGACAAAGGACATTATATGGACGACTTTTGACTTTTTATGGGTATGGCATCCTTATCCTCTTCATTGGTGGAAAGTAGGTCGAATATTGTCCTTCACTTATCTCTCTCTCTCTATATATGTGTATAAAATAATGTATTTATACAAAATATATAATTAAGTAAATAATATTTATTTTTAAAATAAATAATATATAAAATTATTTTTAACCATATATTTTTTAATTACGTATATGATTTTATAGTTTTAAAGAGAAATTATAATCATTTATGTGACACTAGTTAATTTGATAAATATTAAAATTTTATTTTCAATATAATGATCATTTATCTAAAATTGAATAAGATATCATAATTAATAATATATATATATATTTAATTAATAAAAAATTAAAATTAAAATTAAATATATAAATATATTTACACTTAAAAAATATTAATAAAAATCCTAATTTTCTGATAAATCTAACCGCATGCTAAGCACAACTGCATAAAAAATCTTTTTGATTCATCCCATTAAAAATTGTTAAATTTTATTTGTTTAATATATGCATATATATATATATAAATTTGAACATATAAAAAAATACTTTTATACTAAAATTTAAAATGAGCATAAACTCTCCGTATATTTGAAGTAATACTGCATAGAGTTTTTTGCACAGCGCAAGCGAATGCCCCTTGCGATGGAGGACAGGATAGAGCTACGTGTGCAGAAGAAATCCTCAAAACCGGTCAAATCATCCTTTCTAACGGGGAAAGGTTAATCCTCGCAATTTCAAACATTTTGGATAAAATAGAAAATAATAAGGAGGCCGTTGTCCTTATCCGGCATCACAAAGACACGGTGTTTGTTTCTACCGGATTGACATTAATTGCGCTTAAGCTAAGCTATTTTCATTCTTCCACTTGTCATCAAAGGCTGTATTGTATTTGATATTATGATTGTCAATAATTGATTTTAAAATAAAAATTAAAAAAATATAAATTTTATGAATCAAAGATTAATTTTAAAATAGTTAATATAACAAAAAATTAATTTTAAAAACATTTGTTATTAGTTTTAATAAATTAAATAAATAATATAATTAAACTATTTTTATAAATCTATAACAACATTAGTTATTTAAGAAACAAATGTTTACTTGTTATGTCATAAATAACATAAAATTTATGCAATAGTAAAGCTAAACATGCTTTTAAATTTATTATTAATATATTTAAAAATTTAAAATAAAAAAAGGAAAAAATAACATAAAGCACCTTATTTGATAAAGAAAATAACTCAAAATAATTTAAATTCAATTAAATATTATAATTAATTAATAAATCAGGATCAATTCAATTTTTTCTCTAAGTATATATCATTATGCATGTATATTTTTGTCGTTGCACTCTTTTTGCTCAAAGCGATTTATCTCACTACTTTTTCTTTTAAGAGATTTCTAACAAGACATCAGAATTGTGAAGTGCCTTCTATGAAATTCTTTTCTTCTTCTTCTTTAAAAAAAAAAAATAAAAATTCACATATGTTGAATTTGATTAAACTTATAGTTGCCACGCTATTTAGGTTACCTACAATATTGTACAGAAAAGTTAGGTAATATTTTGACCACATAGGTGAGGCAAACCATAGAATGCGGCGCGAATCCTGATCTACGAATTCAACCGTCATGCATTTTTGAAGTTGTTCTCCAATTTCGAATCTCCAATGGTGCAATTAGAGATAGCTTCCGGAGTTACGAAATTCTAAAACTCAAAGATCGCAACCCACATCTTCAAAAGGCGCGTTTTTTAAATTGAACTGGTTAATGGATCGATCAACTTACTAATTTACTGGTCAATCAATTTAACAGGTTACGTTCAACTAGTTTAATAATAAATAAAAATAAAAAATATTATGAAAATAATTTTAAAAATAAAAAAAATAAATGTCAATATATTTAAAAACATATAAATTATCATGAAAATTGAACCGAACTAATCATCAATGTGATTTTCAATTTTATTATCCAGTCAACTAGTCCTATCTAAATTTCAAAATACTATTCAAAAGCTCAAACTTCTATAATCTAATTAATTAGATTAAGGCTAAATGACTAAGAAAAGCCTTATAATTCAGTGTGTTTTTCAAATCTATAACATACTTTATTTTTTAACAAAAAATGCCCCAATTTTTATTTTTTTCAAATCTATCCTCAAATTAATATCTCATTATTAAAATTAGATAAAAATCATTTTGATCCCTGAACTTTTCTAAAACGTTTAGTGAGACACAAAAAATAAATATATTACTAAAAATTATATAAAATATTATTTAATTTGATTTCATTCACTTCTAATATATGAAAATCTAACTAAATCGAATTGAATACACACACACACACACACACACACATATATATATATTACCAGTAATTGAAATATAATTTATTTAAATAAATAATTTATTATACAATTTTATTGTAGAGTATCATTAATTCATAATCAAAATAAAAAATGCAGATAATCGTAATTTTTTTCAAGAAGAATGCTATAATAAATAGTTATCATTTTTTATGAACATATTAAATAGTTAAATTACTGATAATATCTTATTATTAAAATTACAAATAATCAAATTATCTCTTTATATTGATGAGTTATTTCTTGAGAAAAAAATAAATTTATTAACATATAAAATAGTTAAATGTTAATTTATTCAAATATATAAAAAGTTAAAAAATAAATTAATTTTATAAGTATACATGTGTAATCAGTGATAGATTTAGAAAATTTTTAATTTTGAATATCTATAATATATTTTAAAATTATAATTATTGATTAAGTACTGTACTTATTTATAAAAATTTAAGATTTATGGATATAAATGATAGACAATAATTATTTTTCAAGTAAATAAATTGCTTAATATATCTTAAATAATAATAATCATACCATATAAATAATAAAAATAAAAAAAATAAAAAATTAAAGCATATAAATAGAAGATAAAATAGTGCAAGCGTACAATGATTACATATTTAATTTTTATTTAATAGAAAAATCGGATAAAAATACTTTTCTATATAAAATATAAAGTGAATTAATTGTATTTAAATTTTGAGAATAAATAATTGATTAGGTATAAATTGATGAATTTTATAATAAAATAAATATTTATATAAAATAATAGATTAATAGGTCCTAAAAAATTAAAGTGGATTGAATTTTTATATTATATAATATACTTGTAAAACAAAAATAGAGCATTTTTATACTAAAAAAATATTATAAAAATATTAAATTTTATATTATTACAAAAATATCGATGCTAGGAAAAAGTAAACAAATACTGTTTGTATAAAAACAAAAAATTAAATAATATTATATATATTTTTTATTTAAATTTTATTTTTGATTTTGTAACATTTAACACTTAACTATTATATATTTTTAATAAGTTTATTTATGATTCATTAATATAAAAAGGTGATTTAATTATTTGTAAGAAATAAATTTTAGCTATTTAATGTATATATAAAAAAGGTAATAACTATTTATTATCATATTATTTTTTAAAAAAATTATGATTGTGATTATATTATTTTTTAAAAAAATTATGATGATTGTATAAGTTTTTACTTTGAATAACGAATTAATAATATTTTGTAATAAATTATTTATCTAAATAAATTATATTTTAATTACTTAGAATAAATATATTAAATTCAATTTGATTAAATTTTTAGTGAAACAAATTTTTATATAATTTTTAGTTATTTTCTCTTTTTTGAATTTAATCAAACTTTTTAAAAAATTTCCAGATCAATTTTTAGTTATGTTTTTTTGGATCTAACTAAACATTTTAAAACTGTTCAGGTATCAAAATGATCTTTTATTTATTTTTTAATAATAAGATATTGGTTTGAGAATAAATTTTAAAAAATAAAAGTTTGGGCCTTTTCTGTTAAAAAATAAGTATAAGATAGATTTCAAAAAGATATTATAGTATTAGACTTTTTTGATCATTTAGTCTTAAATTAATTTCGTTGATCATCACTTTTTGTATTATTCTAAAAAATAATATTTAAAAATGATTAAATCTTCAAATAGATTCATAATTCCTTGCTACACCCATTGATAACATAAACTTAATAGCTATGTAATCATAAGAATATTTTTTTAGAATAATAGAAGTTATTTTCATTCATAAATAGTTATATAATATTCAATTTAAAATACAATATAAAATCGATTTTGATATTATCAACCACTATACATTGATTTAATTTTGAAATTATAATTTTATTTTTACTTTTACATATTTATTAATTATAAAGATTTCATCATTATAGCGTGATCTAAACTAAAAATACTTATTAAAAAATAATATTCAATCATATCTCAAACAATTAAAGTCATTTAAATGAAAAAAAAATCTTAACGCAGTGCTTGAGAGAGAGAAAAATAAGATAAAAAGTAAAATAAGGGTGAAAAATAAAAATAGAAAATAATTTTACCCTGTTTGGAAAAAAAAGGAAAATAAAAGGAGAGATTAAGAAAATTTTTATAAAATTATAATTCTGCCAATAAACATAAAATCAACACTAAAATGAAGTATAAATCTAACTATTTGAGATATAAAAAATCTAACTGAATGTATAAATCTGTTTTTTAATATTTGAAATATAAAAAACTAATGTTAAATTTTTTTAGTATTAACATTATATTTTTCATTGTATAACTTGTTATTTTATATAAAATCAATTAAAACATAAAATAATTATTTTTTTATTATTATACAATATAATTATATCTGATTATTTTCTTGAATAAAAAGTAAAATAAAAAATATATAAAATAATATTTTTCTTATTTTTTATATTTTACTTTTCAAATAAAAAAATAAAATTATTTTTTTATCTAAATATAAAAAAATAAAATTTTTTTTATTTTCTTTTCTTGATTTCCCAAACATAGCGTAACATTAATACGGAGGCTTTTGTCTCTGTTCCTAGAAAAGTCAAAAGGAGTAAGGGCATGATCGTCGCAATAAGGCAGGCTCAACCGCTGGGGGCAGAGACCTGTGAGAGCATACGGACAAATTCAGATGTCGGCAGGCGCATAGCTTTCACGTCCATGAAACGGATAAACATGGATTTTTGGACCAAAATAAAATACTATATGAATCGCGTTATCTCCCCGCAAGCAACGTGGACGGTTCACATAATCCCACATTGCATTCCTCTATTGGCTAGATCTTGGTTCTCCTACTTAATGATGATTGGACCACGTCTCCACAGTCAACTGGTCCACTAACAATAATTAATTAGTAATACTTCGGAAATGCAGATGCAGCAGCAAAACTAATTGTAATTAATTAATTACTCTTTCTATTTTATAATGTCTCTCTTTTTAGCATTATACTCTTTAATTAAAAATAATTTTAATTAATATTAATTAATATATTTTAATTATTTTTAATTAAAATTTTATACTAATATTAATATAAAAATAAATAATTAATATTATATTAGTAAGATAAAATAATAATATTAAAATAAAAATTTTTTCCAAGGGATTAACCATACCTTAAAAGTTAGTATTAAAAAAAAAAAAAAAAAGACAATCGACACTTGGCGCATCCACCAAGCCCTAAATACGCGAACAAGAAGCAACCAAAACATAGCAGACAACGCAGCAACCAAAATCACACACTACAATTTTCTTCCTCCCCCCCCTCTCCTAAAAGGAAAAGAAAAAGGTAAAATTACTCGTTCCTTCTCCAGTGTTTAGCCACATTTAAAAAAAAAAAAATTTATTTGCAGGTTGTGTTTGTGATCTCTGCGAGCTCTAATTTTGCGTGATATTTACTGTGTTTATTTTTTTAAAAAAATATGGTTGAGCATGCAATGTTAAATTTAATAAGCTAAGTAAGTTCAATTTTTTTTTTTTGGGTTTGATTCGGAAGTTTTTGAAGTGAATTTGATTTCTGGAGTGGAAAGGAGAGTCAAAGAAAATCGAAAGATTGATAAGGGAATAGTTTTTATGGTGATTTCTGTGTTTATGGGATTCGTTTGACACTGTTGTATTCAGATATTTACGGAATGGCGACTAATCTCAACTTCAAGAGCTTCACTACCGACAACACTTCGTCGGACGGCGGCGGCGTTGGAGGAGGCCGACCGCCGGGGAACTTTCCGTTGGCGAGGCAGCCATCTATATACTCGCTGACGTTGGACGAGTTCCAGAGCAATATGAGGGGAATCGGGAAGGACTTTGGGTCGATGAACATGGATGAGCTGCTTAAGAACATATGGAGTGCAGAGGAGACACAGAACATGCTGGCCACCACTAGTGGTAGTGGTGGTGGTGCTGCTGGTACTGGTGGAGAGGGGCTGCAGCGGCAGGGCTCGTTGACCCTGCCACGGACGCTGAGCCAGAAGACAGTTGATGAGGTGTGGAAGGACATATCTAAGGAGTATGTGAATGGGGGTGTGAGTTTTGGTGGAGTAGGCAATAGTATGCCACAGAGGCAGCAGACTTTGGGGGAGATCACTTTGGAGGAATTTTTGGTGAGAGCTGGGGTGGTGAGGGAAGATACTCAGTTACTAGCTGCAAAGGTTAATGGTAATGGTAACGCTAATGGTAATGCTAATGGTAGTATTTTTGGGGATCTTCCGCGTTCTGGGAATGGTTCTGGTTTAGGAATTGGGTTTCAACAAAATAGGGGTTTGGGGTTGAATAACAATAATGGTAATCAGATTTCTTTGCATTCCTCGAATTTGCCTTTGAATGTTAATGGGGATAGATCAAATCAGGCACAGTTACAGCAGCAGCAGCAGCAGCAACAGCAAATATTTCCTAAGCAGACTAATTTGGGGTATGTGACACAGATGCCTTTGCAAACTAGTCCTGGAATTAGAGGTGGGATCATGGGGATTGGGAATCAGGGGATCGGTGGTGGTCTGATGCAGGGTGGAGCCTTGGGAATGGTTGGACTAGGTGGTGTAGCAACAGGATCTCCTGCCAACCAGCTGTCATCAGATGGGATTACAAAGAGTAATGGGGATACATCTTCAGTGTCACCAGGTCCTTTTGTCTTCAATGGAGGTTTAAGGGGGAGGAGGGCTAGTGGTGCTGTGGAGAAGGTTGTTGAGAGGAGGCAGAGAAGAATGATTAAGAATAGAGAGTCCGCTGCAAGGTCAAGGGCTCGAAAGCAGGTGAATATTTCATGGTTCCAGACATTCAAATTGAGTTTGGTGTTATTTTATTTTCTATATGCAAATATAGAATCTGTCTTAATTCAGTTGAAACGTATACCTCATCTAATTGCAACCTTGAATTCTAGAGACGTTAGGCGAGCATGATTATCAACACAATAATTAGATGAGAGTTCTGCTATACTGTCTTGTAATCACAATTTGTGCTGCACTAGGAGCATATATCAAGTTGAGTGAGAACATAGCTATCTTAACTATTCTATTGACTTAATTTACAGGACAGTTGAGAGTTGTTTTGCATATAGATGCAATTGTAGTCAAACAAAAGGAAGGGTTAATTTTTTTCTTTTATATTTGTGCGTGTGTGTTTGTAGTAATGAATTTTTGTAAAACAGTCCTCCAGTTCACTTATTTTTGAAAATTTGTATGATGTCACCAAAGATTTTGAAAAGAAAAAGAACAAGAAAAACAAAAACAAGTTTCATCTTGTTGTGGCTTCATGAGTTTTGCTAGCCATTAACCTTCTACTTTTATCATCTATGGCCATGCTGCATGCAAAAACTTCATGAAAGATTGTGCGGCAGAATGGTAGTGTCATAGCGATCTGACATGAGGGAAGATGAAAGGTTTTGAGAAGTCAAGGTCATGAGAAGTTATAAGGATCCAGTTTGTTACAAGGTAATGGAACATTTGTTTTGAGGATAACAGCATGAGACTAAACCTGTATTTGGCCAAAGATGAAAATGCTAACTCAGTTCAATACATTTGCCTCAATGATTTTTCTGAAATGAGCCATAAAAAAGGGCTTATAAATTGATTTACTTTGAAAATTAATATTGTGGTGATATTTTTACTCAATTTATGCTCAACATTTCCTATGATTTATATATTTTCCTGCTGTTAGGCTTATACTATGGAGTTGGAAGCTGAAGTTGCAAAGTTAAAGGAGGAGAACCAAGAATTAAGGAAGAAACAGGTACTGTTGTTTCTCTTAGAGACATTACCTTGTGTGTGCATTTGTTGAACCATTTCATTTCTACAATTTCAAATACTTTTGGTACCATCATTGGCTACTTGCCTGCTGCAGGAAGAAATCATGGAAATGCAGAAAAATCAGGTATGCCTACAATTTCTATGAATTTGTGATATCTGATGATGTTGCTCTTGAGAAATTTTAATGTTCTTAAATAGATTATAGACCTCTTATGATCACTAGATAAACAAGTCTGGCAGTGTTTCATATCAACAAAATAACAATGGTGAATCAATCATTTCCCATCTGTTTTGTCCTTGCAAGAAGGCATTCATTGGCCTTTTTAGTGAAAAACTTCTATGTGATGCAGCAAGTAAAATTATTGTTGTTCAAGGAGGTAGCATAATCAGACCGTGTGAGGACATTTTTTCTATTATATCTCAATAAGTTTAGAACAATATTTATGCTCATCTAGAGGAAATTTGTTTAACCAGTTTTGGCTGCTAGACATGTGCAGCTATGGCTGTTTTAACCATAGCTATGCTAAACTTCAGAGAGCTTGCCTGATTTTCCAAAGATACATAAAATCAATCTTAGATTTTTTTTTTTTTTTAAAAAAACCTCGATAAGTTTAGAATCATTTTTATGCTCATCAAGAAGATATTTGTTTAACCAATTTTGGCTGCTTGATTTGTATGGCTATTCTAGTCTTGCCTTTTAAATTATCACAAAGTGATCTTGCAAGTTGCAATCAGGTCACAAGCTATATTCATCGTGTGCCCGATAGTTCCTCATAGCATTCATGATAGTGAATCCATCTGCAGCAAGTCCTCATACTAGATTGTATGATAAATAAACAAATATACATGATTTTTTTTTTTTTTTTGGTTTCTAGATGCTTATTAGGGGGATCAATCTGTGGTCATTTGTTATTTGATTTACTGTTGTCTACTCTTTGTCAGGGTTCTTAATTCTTAAATGACTGAATCTGATGAATAAAAAATCAGAAAAAAAAAAGAGAATTTTTTAATTGTTGCCTAGCAGAGACTTTTCATTGGATAGTCACTTGTTTGCCACAGAATGCTTTAAAGCCATCGTACATGGCAGCTGCTTATGCTTGCTTTAAGGTTTTTCCTTTTTGGAGATATTACTTAATTGGTTACATGAATGTTCTGTGTGCATATCCACGACGCATGTCTATTTTCCCTTGGCAAAGAATGAAAGCTTAACTCTTAGATATCAGTTTTCACCATATGATCCTGCCAGTTACGTATCAGAAATTTGTGAAGATGATATTTTTTTTCTGGACAGGATATTTATATCTTATGTTAGTGCATCAAAAGCATTTGTTTACGTTAACTGGCAGGATATAAAGGTTTCTCCCAATCTAGATTACTGATTAAGTTTCCGGGTTTTGCAGAATTAATAAATGAATATGCAAATTCACTCTTTTATTTAATATGAATTCTTTCAACAACCAGACAAAAATTAATGCATGTTTTATTTTGATTCCATTTGGTGATAATTCAGCTCATGGAGATGATCAATCAACAGCAGGGCATTAAGAGACGGTGCTTGAGGAGGACTCAGACTGGTCCTTGGTGAAGTGGTTGTTGTCGTGATCATACAGATGAAAATTATGTATGGTGGTACGTGGCTGTACATATTTGAGAAATGTGCCTATTTTGTAGATTAAAGACGCAAGTTTTACAGTGAAGCAGATGAGAGTTTTTCTGTTCATGTACATTAAAAATCTCCCAATATCTAATATCTGTTTGGTTTTCATCTGAACTTCTTGGTTAGGTGTAGCAGTGGAGGGAAAGCAAATGCATTTTCTGTCGGTTGTAATGTCCATTTTTATAGTTAGAATGGTTTTTGCTTGAAGACCTTGTGATTTTTATTTTATCTTTGCCTTAACCCATCACTTTCTGGGGGGAATTTTGCATGTTTGCTGAGAGGAAGTAGCAGAACGCGTTTCATCTCTCTTTAATTCATTGGAAAACTAAAGCTAGTGTTACTGTTCATATTAGAAATAGTGATACTGAAATAGTTTTTGGACTCTGAATTCCACATATTCGTGCGCACATAAGAAATAATGTTGATATGAGTAACTTTTGGCTTAGTAGCTCTAAAATCATTTTTAAGGTTATGAGATCGCAATGTTCAAACACAAAATTAAAAATAAAAAAATTCATGCCTTATTTACTTGCGATAAGATGAATTGATCATTAAATATTAATATCACAAAACATCAACAGCTTTTGTTTCAGTAAGATCACTATTGCTAAATCCATGTCGATGCTCTCAGCTTTTTTACATAATAAACCGATATGATCGCCCTACAATATATAGAACCATATTAGCAAAACGTTGTTTGGTTATAAGATAATGACTAACAATTGTAATTATCAAAACCAACGTTGAGGGACCACTAGATTTATTTTTTCTGGTTTTTCGTTTGTTCAATTATAACTAATAGATGTTGAAATTTTGATTGCTGTACTGAAGTTGATAGAAATTCTTTGAACGCATGTATGATAGGGCTAATGGTAATAGAATGCATGTTTTGCAATTTTATAACCACTTATTCACCAACTCTTTGATCTTTGCAATTTTATTACTAAACTAAATTGAAAGTAAAATTTAACTTATATTGTATTTGATATAAATGAATTCTATAAATTTTTATAAAATTTATTTGTAAATTTATATTTTATATGTTTGATATAAATGAAAATTCATTTGAAAATTTATAATTTTAAATTAGAATTGAACCAAAGACCATGATAAAATTAATGGTGTGCCATGTCAAAAAAAAAAAAAAAATAGTTGAATAAAGTACACCAAATTAGTAAATTTTTTTTTTTACCAATAATCACAAATGACTTGACCTATTTTATGTCATCTAATCTTTTTTGTAACACAACACTTAAAACAATTTATTGTATAATTTTGTGAAAGAATTGAATCAGCGAAAATGCACAAATTAGAAAATTAAGCATAAAATTGCCAAAATTAACTAATAGAATCGAAAAAAGTGTCAAAATTCTTGTGATTTTTTTTGCCATTAAGCTGCATGATATCATGCCCCATTCAGTCTCAAATCTTCCGGCTGACATGAATTTGCTATTAATTGGAAGCAAAAATTCAAGATGTCATCTTTTATTATGTGACCTCAAGAGGGAAAAGAGAAAAAAAAAAAAACTTCAGCAGCTCAAGCCGAATTTTGCCAAGCTCAAGTTTAGACTCGAGTTCAACTTGAAAACTCTGAGCTCGAACTTGATCAAACTTTAATTTTTAAGCGTGAATTCGATTAAATACTCAAATACTCAAGCTCAACTCAATTAGTTAATTTTTAAGTGTGAACTCCATTAAATACTCAAATATTCAAGCTTGACTTAATCAAACTCATTTATTTATGTAATTTTTTAATAAATTTTATAAATTTAAATTTAGATTCGAATAAATTCGATTAATAATATTATAAATACATCTAAACTCATTTAGACTCATAAGTCTCTCAAGTTGAGTATTTTTGATACTCGCATTCGGATCGTTTGATTTCTTGAGTAACTCGAGCTCGAGTTGGTTTTGAATATTTTCCATCTCAAGTAGTTAGTGAAAAATCTCGGTTCACTTGCACCCCTAAGCACTCCCATCAATCTTCGGTTCCGTCCATATCCGGGGCTCACTTTACAGATATAGGTTGAGTTTTGGATTGCGATTATCAATAGCTAATTTAAGGGCATATTAAAAGGAATAAAATTGATCATAGATTTTTTAATGCAAGTTTTATGAGTAAAACATTAATTTTAGAAATAGCTAATATTTGAAAATTGTGAAAATCTATTGAATTAAATTGATAATATAACTAAAATACTATCACAATTAAAAATTTAAAAATATAATACTTTTACAAATTTTACAATAATAATGTCAAACAACCTCGAAATGTCAAAACTGGGCATCCCCAGCCATAGATGACGAGCGAATTTAATTGTAGGAGTGTCATGTTAATATAACACCCAAATACCTGGAGTAATTGTGTCAACAAAATGAGAAGTGTGAATTCAGAAAAACAAAAAGAGTATGATCTAATTCCTAAAGCATGGAGACATAACAAATCTAAAAATTGAGTAAGCTTAGTGCCTAGAAAGCAGTGTCAAGGAAGAACTTGATACAACGTAATCATCGTTTAAATAACAATCGAAGATACTCTGACGCTACAAAGTCGCGAGATTCAAGGAGCTATGTTGATTTCACTCTCATAACCTTGTAGTGCTATTCTATCAAAATATAGCAACTTGAGCTTTTTGACAAAATGACGGGCAGAAGATAAGATCCAAAGTTTTACCTGAAAAAATTGTTTGCAGTAATAATTAAGGATCATGATGCATTCATAGTCATACGGAATAAGGTCAATGGCTTTGAGCTTCCAGTTTGAAAAATTAGCCATTTCTGAGTTGGCATATAGGATTGCTTCCTCAAATCACCTATCACGTGGCCTAAAATTGGCAAATGCAGGGAGTTACAAACTCATACTGATAGAACCTTGAAAAATTGTAATTCCAATATTCATGGATTTACAATTGCAGCAGACCCAACAATTCAGGTAGAAAGGATGCTAGAAATAATTCTTAGGCAAGAAATGAACTCTTGTCACCCTTCCAATGTCAACCATTTAGCAACTAATTCCAATCTTCATGAGGCAGGTTGTAGAAATGAGTACTGATATATGATTACCTGTGTGAAGTTTCCATTGTTAGTATGGATAGCCAGATGTGCATTCCATGTCCTTCCAGGATATCATCTTCCTGCAATCCCTTCCTCTGAATGATCTGGCAAGAATTCTACCACTAACAGGCTTACACAAACCAACATCAACCACAGAAGTACTCCTTTTTCCACATGGAGTCGCTTCATCCATGAAATAGTCGAACAACATTGCAAGACAGCGTACTTGATGAGATAAAATATAGTTTTCTTGATCCAACGGTAGCATCTTTAGCATATAAAGATTGACCTAAAAAGAACAAATGAGAAACATGAGCACAATAACATGGTATATATGAAATACAACATAATTACTGCATTAAATAATAGTAATTATCAGGAAGCACATCTATCACACAGATGCAATCCTATTGCAAGGTTTAATTATACTAGGGAAGCTTTGCATCATTCTACCAGAAACCACGAAAGGGAATATGATCAGTTCCCGTTCCATTCTTACTTACTGAGTCTTACTACGGATACACTTGTCAAATGTCATTGATTTAAAGAATGTAACTAACCAGCCACACCTGTATTGGCATTAAAGCTAAGAGATACTTCTAAGACATGAACTGCTTACCTCTGCTTCCATTGCATGGAGCTCATTGCACCATTCTGAGCCATCACTCTCATCATGATTTTCCCCACTAGAGCAAAGATTCAAAGCAAAAAGAGGAGGCCTAAGAGGATACTCCATGCTGATTTTAATCTGCAACAAGAAGATTTTACATTCTCTTGTCAAAAGTTGAACAACGAACATAGAAGAAAATAGCAAAATACCTTTGCTTCTAACTTAACATTCCTCCCTTCAGCATCCATCTTCCTTGTTAAAACAAGATAATTTTCTTTAGTCCCATATTCCGCCCATGAATTTTCAGCTGTCTTATGGCAAGCTTCATTTTCTATCTCCAGCTCAACTGGTGCAAGCTCATCCTTATCACTATCAATGTCCAGCAGGAGATCCGAATCTTCATCATGTTTCTTAAAACTTTGTGATTTTCCCTTACTAATAGGTGATGCAATGCTCTTTGACATTAAAGCCAGTTGCCTGGTATGCCCTACATTAGATATTTTTGGACTAAGCTTAATATAATTTACAGCAGAAGCAACCAAAGATGGAAGTTCCCCATCTTCTCTAGCACTTTCCAACTCTTCCTTCGAAATACCAGATCTTTTGTCCACATCAACATCCACTGTTTCCTGAACCAGATCTGTGTCAATAACAGGTGAGGTTGAAGTAGGTGGGGGCCCAGAAGGAGACCAACCATGCAAATTGCACAAGGGAGTATGCAAAGTCCATGGAAAACTTTCACAATTCAAAGAAGGCCATTTAAGCTTCACAAACGAATCAAGCTGTTCCCTGTAAACCAATGAGAGAATTCCAAATTTTCAACATAAGTGTAACTTTTCACAACAATAAACAAGACATCAAGGGAGTTCCCCATATTGAACGTCAAAAATAGAGCCCAGAATAAGATACAACAAAAGCACAAGTCATAACTCATATGAAGAAAGTAGAAAAGATTGGAACTTCAGAAATTACATAACAGCAGCCACTTCATATAAATCTAAAAGATGTCAACTTCATCCTAGCCAAGTGAACAACACTATAAAAGCTAATATTTCAGATTTGATCACATTGTATTATCCATCTCCTACTAAACCGACTGGTCTTCAGCTAATGATCCATGACTCCAAAAATACAGGAGTGACTCACACAAGAGCCAGTTGAGCCCTTTTCCGAGAACGAATTCTTTGCACAACAGTTTGGACCCGATTCTGTTGACGATATAGTGATAGACCTGATACAACAACATCACTTTTGGCTGTTTCACTGCTTGCAATTTCATTGCCACTAAGCAATGGTGCAATCTCCGGTAAGAAATCAATCCCTGCCAAATGCTGAGCCCACTTATATGGATGTGAAGTTCTAGTTTCATCAAATGCAAGGGCATCTCTAACAAAGAGCTTAGCTGACTGCACCATCATCCACAAAAGTTACCATAATATCAAACAGAAAGATGTCCAGAGCAGAAAAAAGATACAGGTCAATCGTCATGAAAGCAATCATCCATACCTGATGAGGAAGCTCACGACCAGTATCATCGGGAAATAAGTTGCATAAGATGTTATTCTCAGGTCCTTCATTGGATCCCTCAACTCCAACACAAACAACATTCAACTTGAACAAGTATTCAAACTTCAGAGTGATAAGCTTCAGAGACTTTGTATCAGAAATCTCATCATCATATATATAGAGTACAATCTTAAGTGGGTGAACTTGATATACTCCTGCATGGTCCGCACTCTCCTTGCTTGGAACCCTCCTTGGCCTTTTTCTTCTTCTCTGGCCATCATCTTCCTCATCAGGTGCATCATCCTCCAACCTGAAATTCTCGATATTGGTAGATATGCCTAATCCATTCAATAAAACCTCTAATTAGTTTTCCTATACACAAGTTGGAGTAAAATTACATATGACATACGAGCTCAATTCAAGCAAGTGCATTTCTTATATTACTAAAAAACCTTTTGTTAGTCATATATAGCAAGAACAAGGCTAAACATTCACTACCATTATCCTTATTCGCTTGCTGGCGAGCAAAAGCTTGAGCATCTTTCAGACTTCCTACAACGTCCAAATCAATAAGTTCTCCAAATGACTCCTTTTGAGCTAAGAACTGAGAGTAAATAACATAAAGTGGAGGAGGAAGTAACTCAGCAGAGTTCTGCTGCTTTAATTTCTTGGTATGCAGAACACCTAACTGGTTCTGTATAGGCAAGGATGCTTTCTTAAGCGACTTGAGTTGCGAAGGAAGACTTGACAAGAACTTCTTCCGGTTCGCAATAGTCTCCAACAAACTTTTCTTTCGTTGCTCCAGCTTCTCATGAAGTTTGCACAGTTCCTTACGCTGATTTAAATAATAAATTGCTAGTAAGATATATGAAGATAAAGCGTACTTAAGGATTAGAAGTGTTATGCGGTCGCACCTGATGCAGCTCATAATTGAGCCTCTTGAGCACAAGGTTATGTGAGGTATTATTAGACAAATCAGGACCCTTGATGTGTTCAGGTGCATCACGGAAAAATTCATCTTCGCGAACGAGGTCTATATCGGGATATTTAGACTTGAAATCCTTGCAAGCTTTTATAGCTTTAACATAATGATTCTTCTCATACATCAAATTATGAAGCTGCAGAGTCGTGAAATCCACTGCAGCCTTAGCGCGTTCTGTATCCGCCTTCACTCTATCCTCTTCTAGTAATATCGAGCGGTTAACCTAAACACCACAACCAAACAGAACAGAAACCCTAAATCAAGAAAAAAAATTATTATTATACAAAGAAAGAAAAACAGAGAGAGAGAGATTTGGGTGCGACCTGGCGGAGAGCGACGAGGTGGAGAAACATTTGGGTTACGAGTTCACGGAGCTCCGATTTCGGCTTGTTTTCTTTCTTTATGGACAGAATCTTGGCAACGATCTCCTCCACTGATGCTTTGCTTTCTCGTACCTTCTCGTAAGGCGATTTCCCGTTCCTAGAGTTTGATTCTTCTTCCATCGCCACTGCTTCTACAATTTCTCCGTCCTCCATCGTTCTCGTCCCTTTGTCCTTCCTTGCTCTGCAATGCAGTAGAGGGAGTAGAGCAACCCAGCGGCGTATTGTTGTTTTGAATGAATTAGAGGACAATGCGGCGTCGCTTATTCACCAATGTAGCGGGTTAGTTAGAAGAAACGGTACCGTTTTCTTTAAACCATTTTGCTATTTTTCATCACGCACTGGTGACGTTCTGCTCTTTTGGACGATTTGTCTCTGGACCCGTCCCCCAGCAGCCCAATTTAGGCGGAACGAAACTGCTGAAACCTGCGTTGTTTTGTTTCGTCTTATGCGAGCGTGTGTTAAGGCAGAGCGACTAACGCCGCCGTGGTTGCCTCACTGGTGATTCTTTAATTTTTGACCTAAATTTGACTGTCGAAAAACATTGGGGACTAGAGAATTACTAATGGAATGTGAAGGCGGTGCCATCAGAGCACTCGGCTCTTTGTTCAAGCTCACCGAAGTCTACATATGGTGCCTTTCACTTTCACTTCTATTAAATCCTTGTTTTCGTAGTGAGGCTCCTTTTTCTTTTTCTTTTTTTGGTTTTAATTTTATATATAATTATATTCTTGAGCAGGGATGACGGCTCAACGGAGACGCGAGAAGTTTTTATGTATCCCCAGTCCCCCAGCGTGAGTTTTTGCAGTTTATATTGACTACAAGTCTCGATATTCGTATTTGGGGTTTGCTTAATAGTCGTTTGTGTGGTTATGGTGGAAATTGCAGCTTCAATGCCTATGTTTATGTATCTATAACTATTTTGTTTGAAATGCAGAAAATTTCTCATGATTTGGATGATCACAGCTCGAACATTCCTACCTCAACCATCGGTTAGTGTTTCATTTGTATCTACATATCTGCATTGTATTTTTCGAACTTCTTCTTTGCTACTAGGCATATGCGTATCTCAATTTTTTTTTTTTGCCCTTCATTTTTTAGACTTTATTGAAGGTCAAGAGGATGTAGAATTGACAAAACAGATGGATGCCTTAGGGCTTCCCCTTTCCTTCCAGTCCAATAAGGAGGTAATATCATACACCCTTTGTCTTCTGCCTTACTTGAAGATGCACATCAATAAAGCCAGATGAAGGGTAGTGTCTGTACTCTATAAGCTCAATTTGAGGTTATTCATATTCTATTTCAATGGCTAAAAATTTAAAATGAATTTCTTTATGAAGTCCAAATTATGATTTATTTTAGTTGTTTATGAAAGATGGAAAGAAACGTTGATTAATCAAATAAAATGTAACAGCCAAATAATTTGATGCATTTGAATTTCACATGGTATGTCAGGGCGTTTTTATTTAAGTGCGAGAACAGTAAGATTATAGAATGTTTTATTCTTATTCATTGTCATTATCCTACCACCAGTTTGATGTTCTTGCCAATATTTCTTAATGCATGGACAACATTAACAATCTGGCAGGCTAGGAAGAAAATGAATAAAAGCAAATGGCAAGGCGTCCATTTGAAGCTCTCTCATGGTAATAAAGAAGCTAAAGATGAAGCACTAGAATTTACCAAAGTGAGTGATGCGGAGATTGTATCTCCTACTGTTTTGCATCATAGCACAAGCAATTCTTTATCTTGCATGTCAATGCTGGGCCAAAGTGAATCATATTATTATGATGTTGCAGTTGATATCAGTGATTCCCAATGCCCAGCTGGTGAAGATCCTGGAAGTTCAACTAAGATTATATCTGCGGCTGTAGTTGTTGGAACCTCTCCTGATCTTTTGAATAATGATCAGGATTGTGAGTTTGTAACACTCAGTGCTATTATGTTAAATAATGAAGTTAAGAAAGGTCTTAATTCTAGCAATTTAGATGCTGCACCTTCACCAATATGCTGCTTGACAGATGTGAGTGTTGACCATGATAAGAAAGAACTTAATGGAAGCTTGATGGAGTGTGTGTTTCATGAAGATTCTGCTGCTGCTCAACGACATGAAAAAAGTAGAAATTTTTGTTGTGATGGTACTACTGAGCAGGCAGTAATTTCCGAAACTCTTTCTTTATCACCAAACTCAGAAGTGCTTGGACACGATGGGGCAGACAGTCATGGCTACAATGATGATCTTGAAGACTGGAAGGTGTATTGGGATTCTTTCTACATGAGAAATTTCTTCCATAACATCAAAACTGGTACATCCTCATGGGATCCGCCCACTGGTATGGAACATCTAGCATTTGCTGATAATGCTGATGGACTGAATGATGTAATTCCTGAATTGACTGAAAATGATGGATCTTCCAATTCTTATGCTTTGCTAAATTATTCTGAGTCATTAGGGGAACCCTCAAATGATGCTAAATTAGTCGAGCAGCCATCTGATCAGGTTTCAATGGGGATAGGAATCACTGCTGACATTTCTTTGCCTGGAATGATTATACAAAACAAGAACAAGAGTTTTGATCTTCAAAATGAACTGCATGGGATCAGCACAAGTTGTGATGATGAGGTTACATCAGGCATATCATTATATGCTCGAGAGCATAGTGGAAGGTATTCCGCTGTTATTTTGATTTTCAGTTTTTAGTTCATTCTTGTCTAAAATTATATGCAATATCTTTTGTAGAAGGGAAAACAAACCCTAACGACTAGGTTTGATGAGCTGTCAATGGTAATCTGCAGCTGAAATATAAAAGATAGAACCGGCAAATCAGATTATTTGCTCATGTGGAGAAACTCAGTACTGTATAAAATACAAGGATGATGTAATTTTTTTATTTTAATTTTGAAAATGAAATTGATTCAACTGCCACCAGCTTCTTGGTAAATTAGGAAGGCTGACATCTGGTTTGCTTGCAGCTTAATCAGTGTAGTCACTGAGGAAGTTATTGAGGATGATAGCAGGCGAATAGAAATTGCTGATCTTCCACCAGATAAGTTACACACCCAGTTTGGCCCTGGCTTGACAAAACAGAAAAAGAAAGTGAGGAGAATGCGTTCACGTAGGAAATTGTCCAATGCAAGTGAAGGTTGTTCTTTCGCTCTCTAGTTGTTTACCCTTATGTATCTGTGTTCCATTTTCCTGTATTTGCTTTTCCTTTTATTCCAATCAACTGACTAAGTAGACATTGTAAGAATTATTTATTTGGGTTTTTAGGACGCCCAGTCGTGGTAATGAGAACAGCGAAATCTTTGTTCTACTAATATTTATTTATTACCTAGGAGTTTCTTGTCTTTCTTGTCTTCATCTGGAGGGTAGTAATTGGATTTAGGGACTATTAATTGTTTGGTGTGGAGTGATTGCATACAAACTCTTGACTTTGGAGTTTCAGCTGCTCATGTGCCTGCACCAAATAAGATAATAGAAGAATCCTTTATTTGCTTGCCTACTTAAGCTGAAATTTTACTGGCGGATGGACTTGAGGGAACAGATTCCACTAATTTTTATAGGCAATATTGCACACTATTGGTCAATTACGAGTTATAAATAGCAAAACAAAATATCTATATGAGTTGTGCTTGTGGATTCGAGTCCAATCATTTGTGATAACTGTTGATAGTTGTTAATTGGTGCTTATTAAATTTCTACTTTTCTGGTATCAGAAAAGTATTGTTAAAATTTTCTCTCTCACAATTAATTATTTGGTCACTGCAGAGCTTCAATATCAATTTATTTTTGAAAAATTATCTGCCAATGTAAGCAAGTACTGGTGTCAAAGATACCTTTTGTTCTCCAGATTTGACCATGGTATAAAAATGGACGAGGAAGGGTGGTTTTCTGTAACTCCAGAGCCGATTGCTAGGCATCACGCATTGCGTTGTGTTGGTGACACCATAATTGACTGTTTCACTGGAGTTGGTGGAAATGCCATTCAATTTGCGCAGAGGTGAGTACAATCTTGACTATATAGCATAGATTCCGTTTCTTCTATCCTGCTGAACTTATTCTTTTAAGTGATGACCCTGATGGTTTTCTATGTGCTGCATGTAGAGTGCAAGTTCACATTTGTTTCCTGATAAATCAATTATGTGTGTGGTTTTCTATTAGCAAGAGATGATACTCAAAGCTCACATTCTTAAGAAATAGATGCAAACTATCCTTTGTAGGTTGCTTGGGTTGCAGGTGATTCCCATTTGTAGTTTCTGGGTTTCCAACCTGCCGAAGCTCAATTACATGCTGACTCGATCTCATTGAACTGGTTTTTCTAAAATCACAGATCAAGACAAATAATCAACCCAAAATGTCATGTTTTAAATATCTTGTGAAAAAATGTCTGTATATATGTTATGTCTTGAAATTATAATCCCACAATTATGTTCCTTTACTTTAAAAGTCGTTGTTGATATTCTGGACATGTATCTGACTTCTAACTTGATTAATATTGATATAGCAAAACGATTGTAGCATCATGTTCGTTTAGAGAAAATTATTATTCATTTTACATCTAGGTCATTATAAAGGACGGTAACACCATTCATTTTTGTCAATATTCATGGCTTTGCATGTCAAATTTAATTTTTCTATTTAAAATATACATGCTTAATGTTTGTCTCATTCAATGTTTCAGATGCAGACATGTTACTGCAATTGATGTTGATCCAAAAAAGATTGATTATGCATATCATAATGCTGCCATCTATGGAGTTGATGAGCAAATAGATTTTATAAAGGGGGACTTTTTCATTTTGGCACCAAAACTGAAGGTGTTGAAAGCTGGTATCTTGTATGCGGGCAAGTTTGGTGTTGTGACTTTAAAACTGGGAGCTGTGAAATGTTTTGACTTGTGTTTTCTCTTTCTTCATGTTTCCAGCTTTGGATTGTAATTATGGTTTTAATTTCGAGATATTTGTCAGTTCATTTTCATTGATTTTGAAACCTGTATCCTGCCAGTTTCTGTTCAAGCAAAAAAGTGTTTTGTTCCTTTTCCTTAATTTCCTGTGAGGTTATATAGGATAGGATTGCATTTTTGCACATTTATGTAGATGGTTAGGTTCTTAGAAAAGGGGTCCTGTTGCACAATCATTTTACGCTTCAGAAAGAAACATAATAATTTTTATCATCTAATATACACATCTTTTGCCACTTTTTCGATTATCTACAGCTCCAATCTAGTCTCATTTTGTAGTTTTTATTTCCTTTGTTCAGGCAGACACAGTCTTCCTATCACCTCCTTGGGGTGGACCTGATTATGCTAAAGTGAAGAGTTACAACATTATGACAATGCTTAAGCCACATGATGGGTATAGCTTCTTTCTTTTGGGGAGAAAAGGAGACTAAAACCTTTATTAGTTTATGTTTTGGTTTATCTTTTATACTGGTGTTAACTCAATGCCTGTCTAATGCACAGATATTTTCTCTTTAAAACTGCAAAGAGAATTGCTCAGAGGATTGTCATGTTTCTACCCAGAAATGTTGATCTGAACCAATTGGCAGAGTTATCTTTATCTGCTGATCATCCATGGTCACTAGAGGTTAGTTTTGAATTAAGTCCATTTCTCTCTGTGGAATAGCTATTAGGTATTCCTAAATCTTACTAATGAAATCTTGTTCCTCTTTCCTTATCCTAGTACCTAAGGGCACATGTGGATGGCCATTGGCATAGGATCCTTTCTAATATAGCATTTGATGATTCAATTCCATCTTCTAGGGGAGCAAGTATCTTCTTAATATTTTAGTTTAATTGTTGATGAATGGTGATGGATACGCCTTTCACTTCTTTAACAAGAACACCATGAATATTTGCTTGATAAGATTTTTGGTGATCATTATGGTGTCGAGTGAAGATGCTAATTTCTTTTAATTGTGGCTTTTTCTTGATGGGTACACCTTTCACGTTATTAACAAGCAAGTCATGAATATTCATGCTTTACAAGATTTGTTTATTATAATGATCTCAATGAAAGGATTGAGGCCTTTTTGGTGTCTTACCTTGTTAGTGAGACCTTTTTTTATCATTAACTTTGATATAAGCATTTGCTGCTTCATGGCATGCTTTTAGCATGCATCATTTAGTCAAAGTACTTCTCCACATGATTAGATAATGTTTCTACTTGTTTTTTTGTTTTTTGTTTTTTTTGTTTTTTTTTTTTTTGTCCCTGTAATGTCTGGTCAAATACATTGCTGGAGATATTCGTTTGTTCTCACCTGCTATAGATTTATTTGTCATCATTGTAAACTTAGCTCCATTGGTGCAGAATAAATTAGTCTCTGGCTTCTGTTTATCATTTGGTTTGCTAGTGCTGAAATCAATAAATATGTTGGTCCGTGCTTTACAATTATATTGTGCACTTCTTGCTTATGGTCCCAGGTTGAGAAGAACTTTTTGAATGGGAAGTTGAAGGCAATAACTGCTTACTTCAGTGAGACAAGTGGAAGGCAATGAATCACCTTGATGAACAGGTGCCACCGGGGAAAGGGAAGGGACGGACGTCCTAGGGTCAAGCAATGGTAGGGATGAATGGTGTCAGTTGTCTTGTACAATTCTGAGCTGTTCTAATTATTATTCTGTGTAGTAGTTGTGTAGTGGGAGTTAATGTCAACTTTCCTTGTAGAGAAATGTGGTGAATAAGTTCTGTACAAAATGTTTAATATAGAAAGCAATTGACTAATAGATTAGGATTTTCAGGTTATAACAGCTGAATCGGTATTTCTGGACAATGAATTCGAGAGAAAATGGTGTACAACTGAGATATGTTGGGATGATTCGCAGTTATTGAAGTGCTTTGCGACCAGATGCCAGTTAAAACCTCGTTTCTTGTATTGATAATCTTCCGCTGTGGTGACGTAATTGGTCTCTTAGCTCTAGATGGAACGGATGCAGTCTTTTATTTTTCATTCACAGTGTTTAAAACCGTAGTTGGTACAAGTGTTCGGACTTTTTTTTTTTTTTTTTTCAAACAATAGACATCCATAAATAAATAATATAGAAACAACGCAAAGATAATGCAAGGTGCAAGTAGTCTCTAATATAAGTGGTTGGACTTGAAGCTACGTTTGCTCAACTGCGAACGGCGCTTCGGATATATGTCTACGTGTCTGCCCATGTAATGGTACTTTTTATGGTCAGTGGAAGCTTTTGAAACGAAGGAGCGTAGAATTTGGTTAGAATTTGATTGAGGATTTGGAAGCTTTTTATGGTCAGTTGATCTGGCTAAATACCTCAGCAACATCAAATGGCTTATTTACCATTCGCAAAATGATTTTTCTTTTACTGCGTTTTGACATTGAGGATGAAAAAAGGAAAATCCTCAAAACCTGTCCATTCATACGCTATGGGTTTAGGATGGATACTTATGCCCGCTGATGATAACACACTTTAGGACTTTTCTCCATCAAATCCTTCATCCTTGAATACTGATTTGGATAGACGAACCGATTTCAACTTCGGTTCCTGTCATTATCAGGTCGATTAAAGTAATCCAGTTGAGGGAATCAAGTTGGGATATATTGGTCCGTGAATTTAAAAAATTGCTCTTAATTAATTCGTGTACATGTCGAGAGTCAATATCCTAATTAATTCAATTCCTCGACAATTGACATCGAGGGGTTGCCCAAATTGGTACTTAAAGACATATAATTGACAATTGAACCTCCGTGGCTGGAGTTTATTTATAATGGGACATTAATGTTGTTCCAATCTCATTTTGTTCATATATGGTGTGAAGAAAAGGAGCTAAACGTGATATATGGTCGGGTCAATTTCAAGAGACTGGTCTGAATATAACATCCATCTTAACGAGTCACGAGTGAGTTAACAGACAAAATGATAGACTGATTACAAGTTAGACAAACTAATGTTGCAGTTACCAAAGCATCCATGTGTCCTGATCAATTGCCAGGTACTAATTCATCATGCAATTTGATATGCATTTGCAGGTGTCTGTTAGTGGAAGTTAAGAGCTTGCAACCAATGTTTTTAAAACTGAATTGAAAATCAAATAGGTGAACTAATCCATTCTTGGTTAGGGCAATTTGATCAAGATAATTCTTTAATTTTTTTAAAAATATATAAATAATATTTAAAATTTTTTTAAAAAATATAATGTAATAAAATAACAAAAAATATTTTTAAATTTAAATTTTTAGTAAAATAAGTTTTTAAAATTTTACAAAATGGTATAATTTTAAATTGAATCGATTTAATTTGATTAAATTGAATCGATCTAATTTAATTTTTAATTTTTTGATTTTAATTATTTTTTAAAAGATCAAATTTTAATATTGAATTGAATCAACCGTTGCTTAATTTTCAATTTTATCGAATAACTGACTGTAAGATCTATTCCGCAAACATTGCTTGTAATTTAATAATTCAAAATGCCTTTTGAATCAAATTGATCAATATTAAAATGATAAATAATATTTTATGAAATGTTTTATAATTATTTTAACTTTTTCATAAAAGAGATATTGAAAAATAAAAAATTTATTATAATTATTTTACAATATAATAATTAATGTATTTTCTTTTATAAAAATGTTAATTTGAATTTTGATCCGATTAACAGCCCTGTTAATAACCTATTGCCTTTAGTACTCTGGTGGAAAAATTTCTGTTGGTATTACCTAACTGGCAGAACCATTATAATGGTCCACCACTCGTTCATAGTTGGCGAGTTCATTAGCCCAATAAATGGGTGGCTTAATTACCAAAAAAAACTCTGATCCTATATTTTATTTTTTAACAAAAAACATCTAAATTTCAATTTTTTTTACAAATCTATCTTTAAACTGATATCTGTCTATTCAAAAATAAATAAAAAATCATTTAATCTTTAAACTTTTTTAAAAAGTTCAATTAGACCTAAAAAGATAACTAAAAATTTTATTTAATTTTATTTTATCCACTTTTAATATATGAAATCTAACTAAATTGAATATATATATATATATATATATATATATATATATATATATATATATATATATATATATATATATATATATCAAATCTGAGTAAGTGGCATAGAATGTTTATATATATATAGT